>PVJL010007063.1:0-83211 GCA_004026885.1 Lyroderma lyra | reverse complement strand
TGTTAGGGAGGGGAGAAAGGGGAGGGGATGGGAGAGGAGGGGGGGAAGCTAAATATAAGGTGATGGAAAGAGAAGTCACATTAGGTGGTGAACTTATTATACATCAAGTTGACAATGCACTGTAGAATTGTATGCCTGAAACCTATGTAATCCTTGCTAACAGATGTCACCCCAATAAGTCTAACAATAAAAATGAATTAGAAAAAAAAGGAATGAAAGAAGAGAAAATATGAAGGACCCCACAGAAATACAAAGGATCGTATGAAAATACTACGAAGGACTATATACCACCAAATTTAATAACCTAGAAAAAATGGAAATGTTTTTAGAAACATATATCCTTCCTGAATTCAATCAAGACTTACATAATCTAAATAGACCAATTAATAGTAAGGAAATCAAAACAATCATCTAAAACCTGTCCAAAACTAAAACTCCAGGACAAGATGACTTCACTAGCAAATTCTATCAAACATACAAAGAGGATTTAATGCCTGTCACTCTTAAACTCTTTCAAAAATTGAAAAAGAGGCAATACTTACTAACTCATTTTATGAGGCCAACATTACCCCAATTCCAAAATCTGGTAAGGATAACTCAGTAAAGAAATCTTCAGACAAATACCTCTAATGAACACAGATGCAAAAATCCTGAACAAAATACTAGCAAGCTAATGCAACAATAAATTTAAAAGGTTACACATCACAATCAATTAAGGTTCATTCCAGGAGCATGAAGATGTGTTGACAAATGCAAATTAAGCAATGTGAAACACCACATAAACAAAATAAAAGATAAAAACCATATGATTACATTAATGCAGTAAAAGCATTTGATAAGACAACATCCATTTATGAATAAAACACTCATAAAATGGGTATAGAAGGAAAGTATCTCAATATAATAAAGGACAGATATGATAAATCCTCAACTAATATCATAATGGTGAAAAACTGAAAACTTTTCATTCAAAATCAGTTATATGAAACCTGCTGATAATTTGCTGTTCAGGTTAAAAGTGGACACTCTTGATGCATTTCCCAGATAAACTTTGAGCGAGTTTACTCATCCTGACTGTTGTGAGTAGTGATTAATGGCAAATGATTGCATTCTCACTCTTCTGTAATTGCTTTAAGTTAGGAGAGTTTTTCTTTTGTTTTGTTTTTTCTTTTTCTCAGAAACACATAAGAATCACCAGAATAAGAAAATAAAACCCTGTTCTCCTTGCCTTCAAAACAAGACAACTTGAGCTTTGGGTGCCCGAGTTTCCTGTGGGATATGGCTGAGGATAAACTTCAGTTACTTCTATATTTTTGCATGGCTTCTTCTCTTGTTCTATCTTGCTTTCCTCACTTATTGTACACATTTCTTCTAAGATCATTATTTCAATACATATTTATGTAAGAATTCCCCTTTCCAGCTCATATTTTAGAAAAACGTATCTGTATCAGGGTGTAAGGCAATCATTCCTATAGCTAGACAAAACTGTTCACAGCACACATGACTCAAAAATAGATTTCTCAGTGTGACATTAAAATACTGGCCATTTATTTTATTATAACTCTTTATAAAAAATATGTCTTTACCTGTGAAACAACTCCAAAAAAATAAAGTGTCAAATATGTATATCTGTCTTTAGGCAACTTCAGTTTTCTCATATGCAAGATTGAGAACATATCCATAGAAGTACTTCTGGAGATTGAATGAGATACTACAAGTGATTTCATGTGGTAAGCTATCAACACATAGTATGTTTAAGTGGGTATTTTTAAAAGCTCTAAGGTAATATTCGGGGGAGTTTTCCTGTATTAGATAATATTGTTGAATTAGAAAGATAGCGATGTAGATATATTAATAGCTGAATTCATAAAAAAAGCAACACAGTTTTTGGTACACTGAGAAGGATTTAGAAAAAAAATTATTAATTTTTAAAGTAAAAATGCATCTGCAAGTTCTTAGTATAATAAAACTCTCTATAAGAATATAATAAGAATAAACAATCATTTGGAATCATAGAGATCTGATGTGGAATACTAGCTAAGGGTGTCTAATTTGTTTAAGGAAGTGTTCATTCAAGTCAGGTGAGTGAAAGTATTTGACCTTGGGCCTAGGGATTTGATAAATGAAGGTGGTCACTATTTTAGAATATAGTTTTATTTTCCTGGATAACTTTTTTTCTTGATCAATTTTAGAAGACTAGATTTCCTAGTCTCCTATAATTTGGCAGTATTTTATTTGTGTACCTTAGCTGTATTTGTCACCATTATGTAGCTTCCTTTACTGAATCCACTGATGTCTTCCATGTCCAAGCTCCAAACAATATCTGAGCATAAAATTTATTCCCTTAGTAGTCTATGTGCAAATAAGTGCTGGTGTCTGGGTTTGTGTTATGGTGGTGGATTTCATACTCAGTCTGTAGTGCCCCTGGGAAATTGTGGGCCAATTACTTAATTAGCAAAATAATTCTGCTTAATATTTAATGTTGAAACCAAGAACAAAATAAAAATTTGTCTTTCTTATATATGGGTACATGACATAACTTGATTAATAAGGCAAAATTATTTTAATAAGAAAAATTTCATCTACAAAGAAATTTGAAGCTTAGTCTAAAGGCAAGTATAGCTCATTAATAAAGATAATATTCTGCCAATATAAACATATTACTTGATTGAAAATAAACAGAATAATGTTTTATTGTGATTTACATTATTGCAATTTAAATGAATTTTGAAAGTTCTCTTTCTCAGCTGCTTGGGCTTCCCTGTTGAGTAGTTCTAATACTGTTAAGTTTTGTTTTTACATACAGTTTCTTAAATTGTTTTAATTTAGAAAAAGAACAATTTGATGTTCTGTGATAGAAACTGTCAAAATAATATTTAATAAACAATATAATTCATTTCAACTCACATGAAATTATATGATTACTCCCATCTAATATGTAAAAGAACTTTTTTCTATTTCAATTGTTAATTATTTCGCACTAAGTTTTTACTCGTATTGGTAATGATCATGACAGGTGACTTGCAAATTCATTTTGAATCTTTACTGTATTTTTGCAATATTGTTTTATTTCAGTTGTAGTCATTTATTAGGAATAACAAAAACATATTAGCATCTGTACCATATGATAAAAACCTTGTGTTAGCTGGAAAAATACCATACACATTATAAGAAATAATAATCTAATAATGTCTTTACCTTAGAAGTTACTGCTAAAAATAGCAACCTTTGACCAGGGGGAAACTGGATCAGGAGATGAAACCTTTTTTTTATTCCCACCAAATTGTCTTGTGATGCAGGAGATAAGATGGTGTCTTATAACACTGTCCCACAAGATTTATAATAGCAATCAGTTATTCTTAATGCCAAGTAGTTATCACTCAGGAGTGTACTACTTTTCCTCACTCAATTTTTCTGTCATTTTTAGTTTCCTATAGTTTTATTTCACAATGTATTAGTATATAAACTTCTGTGATTTCTGGAAAAACAGGCTTAAAAAATTGGTACCAGGACTGGTTTGAGAAAGCAGAGACTCAAGATAAAATTTTGATGTTGGACTGTGTCATGATGAATGTTGTGTGTCACCTACACTGGAACATGAGGTTTCCAGATATTTAGTCAAACATTATTCTAAATGTATCTGTGAGGGCATTTTGAATAATATTAATATTTGAATTGGTTGACGGCCTAAAGCAGGTTGCCCTCCCCCATATGGGTGGGCCTCAATCATCCATCCATTGAAGGCCTGCATAAACATACAGCCTACCGAATTAAACTTCTTTTACTTGATTGAGTAGGGACAGTCATTTTCCCTGACTTCAAATTAGAAGGAAAACCTTGGTTCTTACTGGATTTTTTAGCCTGCCATGTTTTACCTGAAATAGCACTATCCTCTGTGCTGGATTTTCATCTTGCTGTCTGCAGATCCTGGGAATTTAGATTATACATACATATACATGTATATGTGTGTGTGTGTGTGTATGTGTATGTGAGGGGTGATTGAGAAATCCACAAAATGAAAAAAATGAAGGGTAAAAAACTATGAGTTTTCCTTTTCAGTATATTCACTTTTAACCCTACTTTCCAGATACACTTTCCAGATCTTTCAATGACTTTATTTATACCCTTGGAAATAAATGTTTTGTTTTTGCCCTCAAAATTTCAGCTTTAACCTTTCCAACATCTGTGAAATGCTTCCCTCAAAACTGTTTTATTTATATTTGAGAACAAATAATAGACAGAACCAAGTCTGGACTATAGGGAAGGTAACATCTTCAATGTCCATATTTCTAATGTTTCTATTCAAGGCAACCTAAGCTTTATCTACATAATATTATCAAAATTCATCTAGACTCCCTCAGTGCAAAATTCCAAATCCTCTTCCCAGTTTTAGGTATTTGTTATGGCAGCACCCTACTCCTGGCACCAAAATTTGTATTTGATTTCTATGTCATTAAAAAAATTGCAGCTAAAACAATACCTATTTATTACCTCACAGTTTTGGAGGTCACAAGTCTAGGCCCAGCATAGTTCAGGTAAGGAGGCTCTGGGAAAAAAATTCACTTTCAAACTCATTCAGGTTGGTGGCAGAATTTAGCTTCTCATAATGGTCTGTCTGAGGTGTTTGTTTCCTTGCTGGCTGATGGGTGGGAGCTGCTCTCATCTTAGAGAGGCTGCTGATTTCTTAGCTTGTGGCCCACTTCCTCCATTTTCAAGGCCAGCAATAAGGAATCAAGAGTTGATTGCACAAGACAAGGTTCCTTTTGCAATCTTCAGAAAAAAACCGGAACAATCACAGAAAATATCTAACTCTAAAGGTTTTAGATAGTTATGAAATTAATGAAAACTAGATGAAATAGAATTCCTGAGAAAAGAACAAATTATTTGTTCTTCCCCTTCTGCCCCATTTACCCTTTGCATTCCTCATTTGCCACATTTCTGACAGGCTCTTCTGCCTTTCTTTTCTATAAGTGGGGGTTTAGATGACTACCCTCAGCCCATCTGGAAAATCCAGGACAATATTCCTTTTTTAAGGCCAGTTTATGTGTAACTTTAATGTCATATGCAAAATGTCTTAAGAACAGCACTTAAATCATATTGGTAATGATCATGATAAGTCACTTGCAAATCTATTTTGAATTCTTTGAAACTCTTATCTACCACAAGAACCCTCTACTCTCCTTCTCTAGCCTGTAGTGCAGGCATGGATTTCAGTAAATATCTTGTGAATAAAATGAGACTTGTATCTGAGGCTGCTGTTTCCTCATTCTTTTCTTCAGTCACATTTGACTGCTAAAAATTTTATTTATTTCTATTTCCCCAACCTGGGGCTTTTCAGGCTAAAGACCAATTCGCAGTTTTTGCCCATGACTGACATCTGGCCCTAGATGGAAAGATAACTAGCAACATCTTACTCATGGCTCTCCTGGGAAGGGTTCTCCTCTCAGGAATGGTATTGAAAGATCCCGACTAGTAGTTCTGACTGGGCACACCAAATCAACACAAGCCTATCTGAGGGTAGAACAAGTTCTCTTTACTACCCCTGAAAGCAAGCAGGATGAGTTCAAGAAAGAAGTCAGCGAGTGGGAAGGGGATTAGGAGAGTTTTTAATAGATAAACAGGCTTGGTCTGGTAAAATGCTGTTGTTCTGCTGACCATAAATTTCCATGTGTTATCTGGGATCTGCGTTTTTTTTTCTCTGTTCTTCATTCCTCCTGCTTATCAGCATGTTTTATCTCTGTAAGACTTAAGAAGATGGTTAAAGTGGGGAGGGGGATCAAAGAATTTCACGAGCATAAAGAATTTTGCAAGCCTTTTCCATTGTGAGCCTTTTGCTCCAACTCATTTAGCCCTAACAAGTATTTTATTTACTTTTTATTGATCATATAAATATAAAGCCTTTAGAATTAGAGTTTTTCTGTAAATTATCTGGCTTTTTCCTAAAAGTTGCCAAAAAACAAAACAAACAAACAAAAAAACAAACAAAAATCAAACAAAAAAACTTGTACAAGCAATTCTGTCCTACACAGAAGTTGTGTCCTTTAGACATTTAATTTTTATAAAGCTACCTACAGCAGATTTCTAGAAGTTGACTAGTAAAATACCTTTTATGTGCTATTGGCCTGGTTCTGAAAGTTTTCCTTTAAATATAGCTTTCTTTTTTTTTTATTTTTTTTTTTATATGTGGGTAGTTCCCTGGCTGGGTATCAAACCCAGGACGCAGCATTGACAGTGCTGAAACCTACCCACTACACCACCAGGGAACTTGTAAATATAACTTTCTTTTAAGTATTAATAATATTAAGGACACCAAATAATAACCTCTTTTTTTCTATTACTATAATTACCAATTAGGTTTAGGTTCATATATCCTGTTTTGTTTTGTTTTGTTTTTTCTCTCCTGCTTTCATGCCAGTTCAGGATTTTTTTAAATTATGAAAAACATATATGAAATAACTTTCTAACAATCCTCCTGGATGTTAGCCTATACTTATTATTTCCAAAATTTTCAAACATGGATTTGTTTTTAGTTGAACTCAAGAAACAGAGATTTACTAGGACATATTAAAGAGAAGAAGGATTGTAGCTAAAAGGTATCTTCCAACATTTATAAAAATGTTTTTGGAAGCTATTATAATTCTGAGTGAAAAAATTGGGGACCATTCAAAGGTACTAATGAGAAATATAGTTTCCGGTAAAATAATAATAATAATAACAACAATATCAGAGCTGTTAAAAGAAAATAAACTTACTAAAAAAGAATTCTTGAAGAGTTCAATTCTGCCACCAAAGGAAACTCTACACTCCCTACTACTGGAATTGTTCACTGAAGGTCTAATTGTCCATATTACGTATGTGGCTTTCATTAGGGAGTTACACCAGTTCATCTCTAGGACTCTTTCCAATATATGTATTTTATGATTTAAGTGGGCACAGGATAGTGCTGAGGAAAGACAGGGTTGGACCAATCTGGGTGGGGAAAGAAAAAAGCAGGGAGAATTCAAAGGATCTTCAAAATGTACAGAGATTTACTGAGTATATCATGTTTGTTTATAATTATATACTTAATATATATATATAAATGTATACATGTATGTGTGCATATACACACACACACACACCTGCACATGTATACATGCGTTATAATTTACTTTTATATATAAAAAGATGTGAAGGTTTATATATTATTATATAACCTGCTTTTCCCACTCAATACATTGCATCATTGTACATTTCATTTTTTTCATAATCTAATTTTGATTGCCATGGATTCTTTATTGTATTACATTTGCCATGATGTATTAAATAAAAGTACCTTAAATGGATATTTGATCTATGTCGGAATTTTACTTTTTAAGAAAAAGTAATAATTGATGGACTTTATAGAGATCTTTATCCATCCAGAAAATTTGTCATAGGAGTATATAGAATCCTTTTTAATCTACATTACTCAAGTGAATTATAATGGGATGTTTTTCAAACTCAATATTATTTTTATTGTGATAATATTGGTTTATAACACTATAAGTTTCAGTTGTGCAACATTATAATTCAACATCTGTGTACATTATGCTCACCACCAGAAATCTAATTTCCATCTGTCATCATACAATTGACCTTCTTTACTTATTTTACTTTTCCTCTATCCTTCTTTTCTCTCTAGTAACCACTAATCTTCTGTCAGCCTCTATGAATGTGTTTTTGTTTTGGTTTGTTTGTTTTGTTTTATACTTAACTTATGAATGAAATAATTTTTTTTATCTTTCTGAATTAATTCACTTAGCATAATACACTCAAGATTTATTCATGTTTTCACAAATAGCAGTATTTCATCTTTTTATGAATAAGTTGTTTCCATATATTGACTATTATAAGTAATGCTTCTATGAACATAGATGTGCATATCCTTTTAAATTAGTGTTTTCATATTTCTTGGATAAATAACTGAAAGTATAATAACTGTAATCTGGTAGTTCTAATCTTAATTTTTTAAGGCATCTTCATCCTCTTTTCCATAGAGGCTGCACTAATTTACATTTCCACCAACTGTGTATGAGGGTTTTTTTTTTCCACATCATCTCAAAAACTTGTTTCTCCTTTTTTTTTATGATTGCTATTGTAACAAGTGTGAGGTGATAGTGCATTGTGGTTTTGTTTTGCTAATAATTTGTCTAACAATTAGTGTTGCTAAACATCTTTTCATGTGTCTGTTTTCCATCTGCATATTTTTGAAAAGTCTTTTCAGATTCTCTGCCCATTTTTTCAGTTGTTTGTTTTGTGTTGTTCAGATATATGAGCTCTTTATATATTTTGAAAATTAACTGCTAATCAAATGTATGACTTGCAAATAACTTTTCCAATTCAATATAATGCTTTTTTGTTTGGATGATGATTTCATTTGCAGTGTGGAAGCTTTCTAGTTTGATATACTCCTATTTCTGCTTTTGTTTTCTTTGCCATTAGATTGAATCAACAAATGCACCACTAAGAGTGATGCCAAGAGCTTAGCACCTGTTTCCTTTCATGTATTTTATAATTTTGAGTCTAATATTCAATTCTTTAATTCATTTTGAGTTAAATTTTGTATGTGGTATAAAATAATGACCTAGGTTCATTCTTTTGTATGTGTCTGTACAGTTTCCCAACAATATTTATTAGGCTTTCATTTCTCCATAGTATATTCTTGGCTTTTCTGTCATTAATTAGTTGTCCATATATATGTAGGTTTATATCTAGGGTCTTGATTCTTTTCTACTGATCAATGTGTCTTTTTCTGCTAATACTATACTGGTTTTGTTACTATAGCTTTATAATGTAGTTTGAAATCAGAAAGTATGATACCTCTGACTTTGTTTTTTTTTCTCAGATTTGTTTAGCTATTTGTGACTCTTTGAAGTTCCATAAATATTTTAGGATTTTTTGTTCTATTTCTGTGAAAAATGCCATTTGAATTTTAATAGGGATTGCATTGACTCTATAGATTGGTTTAAGTGTTATGGGCATTTTAACAATGTTAATTCTTCTAAGACATGAGCACAGAATATCATTCCTGCTTTTGTTTGTTGAGAATTTTTTTTTTGGGGGGGGTCTTCAATTGCTTCCAACAATGACTTATACTTTGCAGTGTACAGGTTTTTCTTTTCCTTGGTTACTTTTATTTCTAGATATTTTCTTTTGTAGCAATTGTAAATGTTTTCTTTTTCTTAATTTTTTTCTGACCTTTTTTGTTAGTGTATAGAAACACAATAGAGACTTCTATATGGATTTGTACCCAGCAGCTTTACTGTATTTGTTTATGATTTCTAACAGATTTTTTTGCTGGAGTTGGTAGAGTTTTCTCTATGTAAAATTATATCATCTACAAAGAGTGGAGGCTTTACATATTCCCCTCCAATTTGAATGCCTTTAATTTTTTTTCTTGCCTGATTGCGCTAGCTAGGAATTCTATAAATATGTTGAATAATAGTGGTGAAAGTAAGAATTCTTTTCATGTTCCTGATCTTAGAGGAAAATCTCTGTCTTAATGTTGGAGTATGATACTAGCTGTTGACTTATCATGTATGGCCTTTATTATGTTGAGATATTTTCTTCCTCTACATATTTTATTGACAATATTTATCATAAATGTATTCTACATCTTGTCAAATGCTTTTTCTGCATCTACTGAGATGATCATATGAATTTTAGCCTTCATTTGTTAATGTGGTATATCACATTGACTGATTTTCAGATGTTGAACTATCTGTGCATTCCTGCAATAAATCTCACTAGATCATGATGTACAATTCTTTTAATGTATTGGTATATTTTGTTTACTGATAGTCTCTTTAGAATTTTTGTGTCTATATTTATCAGAAATTGGCTTATAATTTATTTATTTATTTTGGTGCTCTTGTATGGTTTCAGTATTTGGGTATTTTTGGTCTCATAAAATGAATTAGGAAGAATTATTTTTTCTTCAGTTTTTTGAAAGAGTTTGAGAAGGACAGGTAATGAAATGTGTTTTGAATATTTGGTAGAATTCATCAGTGAAACCGTCTGTTCCTAGACTTCTGTCTTTTGGAAAGATTTTATTATTATTTTAATTTCTTTACTAGTTTATTCAGTTTTTATCAATTTCTCCATAATTCAGTCTTGGTTACGTGATTCTAAGAATTTAATTTTTTCTCTAAATTTTCTAAATTTTGACATATGGCTGTTTATAATAGGCCTTTATAGTTTTTGTGTTTCAATAGTGTTTGTTAAAGTATCTCTTTTTTTTTTTTATTTTAGTTATTTGAGTCTTCTCTCTGTTTTTCCTAGTGAGCCTAGCTAAAGGTTATCAAATTTGCTTATCTTTTTAAAGAACAGGCTCTTAGTTTTGTTTACGTTTTTATTATCTCTTTTGTCTCTATTTCATTTATTTCTGCTCTGGTATTTATTATTCTTTCCTTCTATATAATGTTAGGCTTTGTTCTTCATTTTTTGTTTCTTTAGGTGTAAAGTTACATTGCTTATTTGAGACTTTTTTCTGTTTCTTGATGTAGGCCTCTATTGTTGCAAATATCCCTCTTAGTACTGCTTTTGCTGCATCCAGTTGATTTTGGTGTGTCATATTTTTATTTTCATATGTTTCCATGTATTTTTAAATTTCTTCTTTGATTTCTCATTGATCTTATAGTTTTGTTTAGTGCTATACTGTTTAACCTTTATATATTTGTGATCTTTCAAAGTTTTTCTTCTAGTTTATTTCTATTTTTATACTGTTATAATTGAAAAAGATCCTTCATGTAACATCAATCTTCTTAAATTTATTGAGACTTGTTTTGTGTTCCAACATATAGTCTATCCTTAAGAATGTTTCATGTGTATTTGAGAAGAATGTATATTCTATTGCTTTTGAATGGAATGTTTTGTATATATCTATTAAGTTTATCTGATATAATATGTCTTTTAAGGTCACAGTTTCCCTGTTGACTTTCTGTCTTGATGATCTATAGAATGATGGAAGTGGTATATTGAATTCAATTTCTCCCTTTAAGTCTGTTAATAGTTGTTTTATATATTTTGGTGCTATGTTGGGTGCATATGTATTGATAAATGCTCTGTCTTCTTGATAGATACCCCCTTTACCATTATATAATGTAAATTTTCATGTTTTGCTACCTCAATTTCTAAATCACAGATTACAATCCTCTGCTTAATCTAATCTATGGGGTTCCCTGATGGTATAGTGGCTAAGCTTTGACACTCTCAACACTGTGGCCTGGTTTCGATTCCCAGTCAGGGAACCACATACACACACAAAATACTAATCTACTCTTGATTTTCTCTTATATTCTTTACTTCAGTCATTATAGTCCTCATTTCTGGTTTTTTATGTTTTCTTTATCTCATTTTTATGTTTTTTTCTCTTTGTGTAATTTCTCCCTGAATTCATCAACTCTCCCCTTCAGTTTATTTAGCATCTTTATAGCCAATATTTTGAGCTCTGCATCTGGTAAATTGCTTGTCTCTATTTTGTTGTCTTTTTCCCTGGGGTTTTCTTGTTCTTTTATTTGGAACATTTATTTTGTCTCTCCATTTTGGCTGCCATTCTGTGTTTGTTTCTATGTATTAGGTAAAGCTCCTATGTCTCCTGATCTTAGTAGAGTGGCCTTCTGTAGTAGGTATCCCGTGGGGTTTAGTGGTGCAGTCTTCCTGGTTACCTGAGTTAGGTGCTCCAGGGTGTCCTGTGTGTGAGTTGTGTGCTCTCCTCCTGCAACTGATTTTTTGTTGCTGTTCGCACAGCAGTGGGAGGGATTGGCCCTCAGGCTGATTGGTTGTGAGGACTGGCCATGACTACAGTGGAAGAGCTGCAGTGCAGGGGTTGACTCTATATATCAAGATTTGCTTTAGCAGGGCTCTGATGCCTTCCCAGTCTGCCCTTTGTATTTGTTGTCCGGGAAGGCAGCTGGATGATACTCTAGTGTAGTCTGAAATGAGACACAAGAATTGCCAGCCTCAGGGTTCCTGGGTAAGGCCTC
Organism: Lyroderma lyra; assembly: GCA_004026885.1. NCBI lineage: Eukaryota > Metazoa > Chordata > Mammalia > Chiroptera > Megadermatidae > Lyroderma > Lyroderma lyra. Next base: position 71,206 of record PVJL010007063.1, on the reverse strand, counting down.
ACCACAGGCCAATTTTAGTTGTACCCTGTGCTTTTTTCAGAGCCACCTGGCATAAGCCACTAAGTAGAAGGTGCCTCAAGAGGTCAAGGTGTGAACCAAGGAAGGCTACTACCAGTGCAAGATTTAGGGCTTCTAGGCATGAGGTTTGGGGCATGCCAAGGCCAGATGCTGCTTGTTTGGGTTTGTGAACCTTTGAGAGATTTTAAGAAAGACCATAACATGAGCTAAGACAGGATGTTTTTATGGAAGAGCCACTGGAAGTGGCTTGAGTGGGATTGTAAGTTGGGTGGGGTGATGTCACAGCAAATTACCAGCACTGGGTGAAGAGTGTTAACGAGGTTGGTGAAAAGTCACATACGCCAACCACCTGTTTCTGTACACCAGGAGTGGGAGGGATCAACAAAGTAATAATGGATTCTGTCAATGCTTCTTTCTGGGAGAAAGCTGTTCCTCCAGTCTGTGCCCTGAAGCCAGAAAATTCAGTTTGTGTTTGTATGTCTCTGACACCTTTTAAGCTGCTGTCCCAGCACTGGAGCTCAGAGCAAGTTAGTCTGTCAGTGAGTAAGTCTGTATGTTGGCCCTTTAATAGGAGAGCCTGAGACTCCAGCAGCCCTCAGTCTCACTTTGCCGGAATCTTTGCTGGTTTTCACAGCCAAAAGTTGTGGGAACTTCTCTTTCTGGCACTGAAACTTTGGGCTGGAAAGCCTGGTGTGAAACTGAGAACTTTTGCTTCCATAGAGAGGAGCTCTGCAGCCAAGATATTTCTTTTGATTTTTAACTCCCTTATATAGGTGTGTAACTTAGCCCATTCTGCATCTTTGCTCCTCCTACCAGTCTGGACATGGCTTCTTTATATTCTTGGCTATAGGACTTCTGTTCAGTTAGACTTCAGATAGTTCTCCAGATTGATTGTTAAAATTTAGTTTTAATTTTAATGCAGTCATGGAAAGAGTCAAGCATAGAATTTACCTACCCTACCATCTTGACTAAAATCTGAAAAACAGTATTTTCCACTCACAGTTGAGAATATGTGAATGTAAGGGTTAACTGTATTCATTGTTCTATGCCATGTTATAGAAGAAATTTGAGCATCCTAGGGTTTTGTTATCTGTGGTAGGTCCTGGAACCAATTCCCTGAAGTATGACTATAGTTAAGTTTTGGGAGAGTCCGAAGTTACATGTAGATTTTCAACCGTATGGAGCATAGGCACTCAAACTCTGCATTATTTAAGAGTCAACTATAATTCCTTTCTTTATTAATACATTATAATACCTTGGAAAGAATACATAGAGATAATTTCTTTAAAATATTGCTTCTATATTAGAAATGAGTAGACACAGATTAAGCAAAAATATAATTAAACTTAGTTTTAAGGGTCTCTTATATGCACAGGTTTCTTTTGAGTCCTGGAAGAGGCCCTGGAAATGTGTTATTCTAAAATATGTGAAGGTAAAATTTTCAATATCAATTAAGGCCTTGCTACACTTTAAGTTACTTTACCTTTAATTTTGTGGTTTGGATTGGGGCTAATATTGAATGCTAGCTAAAAAGTTTTTAATTTGAGAGTACAGTTATTTAGCTTTTATCCAGTGTTTTTGAATTGAAGTCAGATTTTGTTTGAACAAATGTAAAGTTATTGCTAATTATTCTGCTATAAGAATTATTTCCAAGAGAAGTTCTATAATTTGTTTTACTGATTAATCAGGCATCAGGAAACATGAAGCCATGGAAATATGTTCTGTGGTGCTTGTTACCAGAAGTATGTAGGTTGACTTGAAGTATTTAATTTCAGAAGCTAGTCTATAGAAAGTCTTTCACATCACTAGACTGTTCAAAACTCATATAACTCCACATAAACAGGAGTATTTTGAAAACCTGGTTAATGTGTATCATCAGTTGTAGAAAGCATTTAAGATTAATTACTATTTCAGAAAAATAAAAAACTTTTATATGAATTTGATAACAATTCTAAATATGTTTAGGTAATTACCAATAGTGGTTCATAAAGCTGAAAGTTCAATAATAAAAACAAATTTTGAATCAATAAATCTAGAGGCAAGATTAGGTGATCTTTGTTCTCTTTTTAATCAGTGATATTAAAATAATATTGTCATATAAAGAGGTGATCAAAGTTACACAGCCCAAAATATAGAGCTAAATATTAATATTATAAAGTTATTTCAAATAGATTATTAACGATTATATTTGGATGATTGAGTGAGTTTTGTGCTATTTATCAGGACCTTGATAAATTTTAAATTGTTGTAATTACTTTTCCCAATTTAAACAGATATTTACTTTCCTACCTTTTGAAAACCAAATTTGTAGTATATTCCTTAAATATTTTAACAATTATATGAATTTCAGGATGTTTAAAGCTTGGATTCAGTCTATGAGCATTTGAAGAGAAAAATTATAATATTTTGAAGGCTTATGTTCACTAAATTTCAGAGGTCTTCAAAATTCTCAATTTACTTTATAAGCCTATAACATTTTGATCAACAACAATATGTAAAGAATAAGCACTGTAGTACAAAGTTGACAAATAAATATAAAGTAGTATCTTGTCATAAAATAAAATGTTTAATGTTATGTGCATATCATTATAAAGGATTCACTGTTTTAATTAATTTTAACTTACTGATCTAACTGATAATCAATATCACATTAGATAGAAGCACATTTACGACAATACAATTATGGAGTTTTTACCATATGATCAATACTTCTAGTCTTTTGACGTTATCTCATTTCACAGGAAGGCCAAGAGTGGCTTGGAGCTTCCATTCCTCGAATTTTCATCTATCTCAATGAGCTCCCTAAATCTTATAAATTTGCAAACTAAGTAAATGAAATATAAAACACACTACACACACATAACTTTAATAAAGTTGGGAGCACATTGTTGTTCTTAAGCCTCTGCTATATGAAAATTGAGAACTTCCATAAATTTCACTTTAGTTTTACATTACCCAATGTAGTACGTGGAGGGAACTGAGGCATTAGGATTACAAAATAACATGCCCAAACACATGGTAGGTGAAAAATAGGTAAGCTGGAATTTAATTTCAGACCTGTCTATCCCCAAACTTCATTCTCTTACTCTTGAGGTTTTTCCCCCAGTTCCAACCTTCTTATAGTTGCATCCTTCACCTCACCAATATTTCAGCATCTTTCTAAACGTGTTCAACATATTTAGGCATCATTCTTATATATCCACTGAGTTTGGTTATTCTATATAGATCTCATCTCAGTCAGTTTGGACTGTTGTATTATAGATTCGGTAGCTTATAAACAACAGAAATTTATTTTTCACAGTTCTGGGGACTGAAAGTTTGAAATCAGGATACCAGCATTAAATTCAGGTGAGAACACTCTTCTAGACTGAAGATTAATGACTTCTCTTATCTTCAATGATAGATAGAGAAGAGAGGGGTCCCATGTTTCTTCCATTCTTTATAAAGGCATTAATTTTATTTATGAGGGCTCTACCCTTATAACCTAATTACCTCTTTGAGTCCCACCTCCAAATATCCTATTGGGAATTGGGACTCAACATATAAATTATATGGAAACACAAATATTTAGTCTATAGAAATACTTAACAGCAAAATTAATATGAATAAAATCAGTAAAGTGTGGAAATAATTTCTGCTGTTTTTGTAATATATATGTAGTTTTTTGAAAATATAAATGTATAGCATATATAAAATATTTAATTAAAATCATTGAATCAGTGCTACATAGACATTACTGAAATTTCAGAAGTAGGTCTGAATACTTAAGCATTAATTATTTAGATATTTATTTCACTTATTTTTCCATCTCATCATTTTTTTATTTATTAAATTTATTGGTTAGTAAAATTATATAGGTTTCAAGTGTACATGTCAATAATATATCATCTATATATTGTATCGTGTGTTCACCACCCGGAGTCAGTTCTTCTTCCATCACCATACAGTTGAGCTTCTTTTTCTGCTTCTACATCACTGGCTCCCCCTTTAACCTCTGGTAACCACTAAAGTTTTGTTTGTGTCTATAAGTTTTTGTTCGTTTCCCTGTTCATTTCTTGCTTTCAGTTTTATATCTCACATGATTGAAGTCATACGGTTCTTAACTGTTTTTATCTGCTTATTTTGCTTTGCATGATTCTCAAGATTCATTGCTGTTGCCACAAATAGCAATTTCATCTTTTCTTATGGCCAAATAATATTCCATTGTATATATGCAACACATCTTCTTTATCCAATCATATATTAAATGGTTGTTTCCATGTCTTGGCCACTGTGAATAATGTTGCAATGAACACAAGGTAACTTATAACTTCAAGAAAAATGTTTTCAGATATTTTGGGTAAATACCCAGAAGAGAGATTGCTGTCATATGCTCATTGTATTCTTGAATTTTTGAGGAACCTCCATGCTGTCCTCTATAGTGGGTGTATTAATTTGCATTCCCACCAGCAGTGTATGAGGGTTCTTTTTTCTCCATAACCCCTCCAACACTTATTACTTGTCTTGTTTATGATAGTCATTCTAAAAGGTGTAAGGTAGTATGGCATTGTGGTTTGATTTGCATTTCCATAATATTTAGTGTAGTTGAGTATTTTTGAATATATCTGTTGGTCACTTACATGTCTCCTAGAGAAAAGTCTGTTCAGGTCCTCCGCCCATTTTTAAATTGGATTCTTTGTTGTTGAGTTGTAAAAGTTCTTCATATGTTTTGGATATTAGCCACTTATCAGAGGTATTTGCAAATATCTTCTTCCATTGATTGGTTGCCTCTTTGTTTGGGTAATGGTTTCTTTTGCCATGCAGAAGCTGTTTAGTTTGATATAGTCCCACTCATTTATTTTTGTTTTTACTTCCTTTGCCTTTGAGGTCAGGTTCATAAAGTCCTCCTTGACCCCAAGGTCTATAAGTTTAGTACCAATATTTTCTTCTATACAGTTTATTGTTTTGGGTCTTATGTGGAGGTTGTTAATCCATTTTTTAATTAATTTTAGTATATAGTGACAGTTTGCAGTTCAAATTCATTCTTTTGCATATGGTTTTTCAATTTTTCCAGCACCATCTACTGAAGAGCATTTCTTTTCCCCATTGCATATTTTTCACCCCTTTATCAAAAATTATGTGTCTTCATATTTGTGGATTTATTTCTGTTTTTTTTTAATCTGTTCCATTAGTTTGCATGTCTGTTTTTCAGCCAATACCAATCTATTTTGATTATTGATTCTTCATAGTATAAATTGAAATCGGGGAGTGTGGTACTACCAGCTTTATTATTTTTATGTAGTATTGCTTTATCAATTTGAGATGTTTTGTGGTTCCATACATATGTGATAATTTTTAAATCTATTTCATGAAAGTATGTTGGTGGGATTTTGATTGGAATTGCATTAAATTTGTATATTGCTTTGGGTAATATGGTTATTTTAACAATGATAAGTCTTTCTGTCCATGAACATGAAATATCTTTTCATTTCTTTGTGACTTCTTCAATTTCTTAGAATACTCTCTTATAGTTTTCAATGTATATAAGTCTGTATGTTCTTTATTAATTCCAAGGTATTTTATTTTCATTGTTATCACAAAAGATGTTCATTCTCTCATTTTTTTCCAAAGAGTTGTTTTTTGTATATAGAAATGCAATTGATTTTTGGACATTGATTTTGCTTTTTGCAACTTTACTTTATTCCTTCATTGTTTCCTCACTTTTCTGGTGGAGTCTTTAAAATTTTCTATGTAAAGGATCATGTCATCTGCAAATAGTGACAGTTTCACCTCTTCTCTCTTAATTTGGATACCTTTTGTTCTTTTCATTTGCCTGATTGTGCTGGCTAGAACTTCCAGTACTATAATGAATAGCAGTGGTCATAGGAGGCATCCCTGTCTTCTTTCTGAATTTAAGAGAATGGGCTTCAGCTTTTTTTTTCATTCAGTATAATATTAGCTGCAGGTTTGTCATATATAACCTTCTATTCCCATTTTATTCAGTGTTTTGATTATAAGTTAATATATCTTGACAAGTGATCTTTCTGCATCAATTGATATGACCAGATGGTTTTAATTTTTTATTTTGTTTATGTGGTGTATCACATTGATTGATTTGCCTATGTTGAACTATCTTTGTGCTCCTGGGATGAATCCTACTTGATTGTAATGCATAATCTTTTTGATGCAATGTTGTATTTTATTTGCTAATATTCTGTGTATGACTTTTGCATCTGTGTTCATCAGAGATATTGTTGTATAGTGTGTGTGTGTGTGTGTGTGTGTGTGTGTGTGTTGTTTCACTTTGAATTTAGTTATTTGTGTTTAGTTTGTTTATTTGTTCATTTGTTTTCATACTTTGGTTAGCCTAGACAGGAGTCTGTAAATTTTATTGATTTTTTACAAAGAACCATTACTTCGTTGCATTTTTCCTTATTATCTTTCTGTTCTCCATTTCATTTAGCTCTGCTCTAATTTTTATTATTTCTTTCCTTCTGCTGAGTTTGGGGTTTTTCTCTTCTTTTTTCTCTGGTACTTTAAGATAGAATGTTAGGATGTTTGCTGGTGATTTATTTTGTTTCTTAATATAGAACTGTAATGATATAAATTTCCCTTTTATTACTGCTTTTGCTGTGTCCCAACAATTTTGATATGTTGTATTTTTGTCATTAGTTTCTATGTTGTTTTGAAATTCCTTTATTCAATCTTTGATTCAGTTATATTTTAATAATATGTTGTTTAATCTTTATGTATATGTGATTTTATTGGCTTTTTTTCTTTCAGTTGATCACCAATTTCAAAGCTTTGTGGTCTGAGAATACACTGGTTATAATTTCAATCTTCTTGAATTTGCTGAGGCTAGTTGGCTAATTTTGTGTCCCAGTATATGGTCTATCTTTGAGAACATTCCACATGCACTCAAAAGGAAGGTATAGTCTTTTGTTATTTGATTGAGTATCCTCTAAATGTCAATTGTGTCCAATTGCTGAAGTGTATCATTTAAAGTTGATATTTCCTTGTGTATGTTCTGTTTCAATGATCTATCCGTGGCTGTTAAGAGGTGTTTAGGTCCCATGCTATAATTGTGTTTTGTCAGTTTCTCCTTTCAGATTTTTTAGTAGCTGCTTTGTAAATTTCAGTTTTTCCTGATTGGGTGCATATATATTAATGTGTATCAAGTATTTCAATTGTTGTTTTGTCCCTTTTATCATGAAATATCCATTTTTGTCTCTTGATACCTTTTTTATCCTTAACTTTGTTTTATCAGATGCCAGTATGGCAACTCCTACTTTTCTCTAGATGCTATTTGCTTAGAGTATTTTTTTTCCATCCTTTGAGTCTGTGTCTGCCCTTATGATTGAGGTGTGTCTCTTGGAAACAGCATATGGATGTTGTTTTTTGTTTTTGTTTTTGTTTTTTAATCCAGTCTACTGCTCTGTGCCTTTTTGGTAATTTCAGTCCACTTACATTTAGGGTGAAGATTGATTTATGCTGATTTTCTATAGTGATTACTTCTTGCCTTTCTCACTTATTGTGATTTTTTTTTTTCAGGTCCTAATGTCTTCTTCAGTATTTCATGAAATCTTGGCCTTGTGCTGGAGAATTCCCTCAGCTTCCATATGTCTGAAAAGGTCTTTATTTCTTCTTCACATCTAAAGGATAATTTTACTAGATAATATATTCTTGGTTGGATTTTTTTTTTAATATTTTAAATATTTGATGCCACTGACTCCTGGCTTTTAGAGTGTTTGCTGAGGAGTCTGATGATAACCTGATGGGCTTTCCTTTAAAGGTTATAGTTTTTGTTTGTTTGTTTGTTTTAACCCTAGCTGCCTTGAAAATCTTCTCTCTCTCTCTCTCTCTCTCTCGCTCTTTTTCTTTTGACTTTCTTCTGTATAATGTGCCTTGGAAAAGATCTCCTGGGGTCCAGGTAGCTAGGAGACATATTTTATTTCTAAGTTTTGGGTTCTAGATTTTTCCATAGGTTTGCAAATTTCTCATGTACTATTTGTTTGAGTATGCTTTCTGTGAGGTTTTTTTTTTTTTGCACTTTCTGTTAATTCTTTCATTCTAATAATGTTTTTTTCTAATGGAGTCAGATAGTTCTTGTAGAGTTCTTTCATTTCTTTTGATTCTGAAGTCTCTCCTTTCTATGTTGTTTTCATGTTCTGATCTTTGATATCACTAATTGTTTTATCCATCTGGTTTGCCCTTTTTCCTATGACAGCTAGTTCATTTTTCAGTTCTTTTATTGCATTCTTTATCTCTCAAATTTCTATTTGGTTATTTTTTTTTTATATTTTTAATTTCTTTGTTAGAATGTACCTTTTGTTCATGTATTTCCTTTGTGAGATCATTCATCTGAGTCAGTGTGTTCTGTCAATATTGTTTTAGTTCTCTGAGAGATTTCAGAATTGCAGCCTTGTATTTTGTCACTTAGATCATATATTTTTAAATCTATAAGATTTTTCTTTGGAGATGTTTCATTTTATTTTTGAGAGGCTTTGACTCCTAAGGTACTCATTTTATTTGATGTGTTTCTTTTTCTGGGCATGAGTGCATTCCTGGTGGCAGATATAGAAAGGTCTTTCTTTCTTTCTCTTCCCAGTTGTATTGCTATAGTGTCTTCCTATATTTTCCTTTTAATTCCAGATGGCTGTAGAGTCAACACTAGGTGGCATTGGTTGGGCAAGTTTTGGGAGAGAGTTTGGAGAAGCATTTGAGTCTCTGAGTCTTCAGTTTCTCCTTTAGTTTGGGGGTGGTGCAGTTGCTTTGTTTCAGGCAGTAACTTTCCTGGTTGCTGACTTCACTGCAACTCTAGTTTGTTCATCAGGGAGACACAGGGATGCGGGGTGCAGCCTGTGCAGAGCAAACAAGGAGTTGGCTTTAATCATGTTGGTAGGAGGTCAAATTCTCACCTCTCAGTCTTTCTATTTCTTGGCCTATGTTTCACCAGGACTGTGTTTCAATATTCCAGAATTTTCATGGCAGTGAAGTTTGTTTTGGACTCACCCAAAACTGACCCAGATAAGATGCTGCAGCTGGGGGCCTTATTCTCACCTAGGGCAGCTCATATGCTTGGCTTCTCCTCTGAACCTCCCAGGGTGTTGCACTCCAGCTAAGGCCCTAACATGCTGCTGTTAGGTCCAACTCACCCATGGTCCACAGGGCTTCAACACTCGCCCCCACTTTTATTGCTAGTCATCCCTGCTGCTCCTGCCCAGGATTGTGTTGCTCTTTGGCCAGGGTCCCCTGGCTCCCTCCTAGTTCTTTCAGTCAGCCCCAGTTGTGTTGTGATCTCCAGCTGTGTGTCTCTGCTATTCTCCCACTTCACCTTCTTTTCTCTGACTTCATGTGTTTTGTTTGTTTGTTTGTTTTGTTTTGTGATGCATGGATCTCTCAGCTTAGACTGTCCCACTCAAAGATTCCCATGTTGGATCCTGGTTGTTCAATTGTACTTTTCTGGAGAGATTTCAGGAAGCCCCTCCCTATTTGCCATCTTGCAAGTCCTATTTTATTCTTTTTGAGAGTATCACCTGAAAATTTTGTAACATGTTTTCTTGCTCTCTTAATAAAATATGGAGAATGTACATAAGACTTCATATTTTCAGAAAGATCATATCATCTACCTCTAACTCTATTACCTTGAATATTTCTTGCAAATACAAATAAAATAAAATATTAAAATAGCCAAAAAACAAATGGTACATAAACTTAACTTATTAGACATTTCTTGTGCCTTCACTTAAACCTCTTTTATACTTATTAATAATAAAATCTACTACCAATCATTTATGGACCTCTTATTATAGTAGAGATTCTATGCTATATACGTTATGTAAATTATCTTGGTATTCTACCAAGTTGATAATCTAGTTAATAGCCTACTGACAGCCAACTTCTGATAGATTAATGAGTCGTTAAGTGGTAGGGAGGAATTTGTGCTTAAATAAAAAAACCATATAGGTTATCTAATTCTAGCCTTTCAATGTTTTTGGACCATTCTACAATTCTGTAAGTTTATGAGACTGACGCGCTGCCTACTGCGCTAAGGACACAGGTCATTTCTGTAAGTTTCGATGGCTGGTAGCAATAAAATTTTCATCAGTAAACATAAAAATATATTCTTTCTTTTCCCATTGTAAAAAAAAATTTTATTTATTTATTTTTTTTTTTCAAATTCATTTTTATTGTTAGACTTATTGGGGTGACGTCTGTTAGCAAGAATTACATAGGTTTCAGGCACACAATTCCACAGCGCATTGTCAACTTCTTGTATAAGTTCACCACCTAACGTGACTTCTCTTTTAATCACCTTATATTTAGCTCCCCCTCCCTCCTCTTCCACCCCTTCCCATTTCTCCCTCCCTAACCCACTCGTTCCCAAATAAACATTAAACTATTGATTATGTCCATGGGTTATTTGTTTGTTTGTTCATGTCCTTTCTTTTTGTTGCTTTCAGTTTTATATTCCGCATATGAGAGAAGTCGTACAGTTCTTTGTTTTTTCTGTCTGGCTTATTTCACTAAGCATGATGACCTCCAGGACCATCCATTTTGTTGCAAATGGCAATATTTCATTTTTTCTTATACCTGAGTAATATTCCATTGTGTATATGTACCACAGCTTCTTTATCCAGTCATCTGTCACAGGGCACTTTGGTTGTTTCCATGTTTTGACCACTGTGAACAGTGCTGCGATGAACATGGGGGTACAAAACTCGTTGCAGACAAAGGATTTCAAGTTTTTTGGGTAGATCCCCAGAAGGGGGATTGCTGGGTTGAATGGTAACTCCAGTCCCAATTTTCTGAGGAACCTCCACACTGCCTTCCATAGTGGCTATACCAGTTTGCATTCCAACCGGCAGTGTACCAGAGTCCCTTTTTCTCCACATCTTATCCAGCACTTGTTATTCCTTGTCTTGTGGATAATAGCCATTCTAACAGGTGTGAGGTGGTATTTCATTGTGGTTTTGATTTGCATTTCCCTGATAGCTAATGAGGTTGAGCATTTTTTCATATGTCTTCTGGCCATTTGGATTTCTTCGTGGGAGAAGTGTCTATTTAGTTCTTCTGCCCACTTTTTAATTGGGTTGTTTGTTTTTTTGTTGCTAAGTCTTATTAGTTCTTTATATATTTTAGATATTAGACCCTTATCTGATGCATTATTTGCAAATATTTTCTCCCATTCAGTTGGCTGTCTCTTTGCCTTGTTGATGGTTTCTTTTGCTGTGCAAAAGCTTTTTAGTTTGATATAATCCCATTCATTTGTTTTTGCTTTTACTTCCCTTGCCTTTGAGGTCATGTTCATGAAGTCTTCCTTGAGTCCTAGGTCTATAAGTTTAGTACCAATGTCTTCTTCTATACAGTTTATTGTTGCAGGTCTGATATGAAGGTCTTTAATCCATTTTGAGTTAATTTTTGTATATGGAAAGAGTTCACGGCTCAAGTTCATTCTTTTGCATATGTTTTTCCAGTTTTCCCAGCACCACCTACTAAAGAGGCTGTCCTTTCCCCACTGTATATTCTTCGCTCCTTTATCAAAAATTATTTGTCCATAAATTTGTGGATTTATTTCTGGGTTTTCAGTTCTATTCCATTGATCTATATTTCTGTTCTTCTGCCAGTACCAAGCTGTTTTGACTATTGATGCTTTGTAATATAAATTAAAGTCAGGGAATGTGATGCCATAAGCCTTATTCTTTTTATGTAGTATTGCTTTGGCAATTCAAGGTCTTTTATGGTTCCATATAAATTTCTAATTCTTTTACCTATTTTGCCAAAGTATGATTATGGGATTTTGATAGGTATTGCATTAAATCTGTAGATTGCTTTGGGCAGAATGGCCATTTTAACAATGTTAAGTCTTCCTGTTCATGAACAGGGAATATTTTTCCACCTCTTAAAGTCTGTTCCAATTTCTTTCAGAAGTGTCTTATAGTTTTCCGTGTATAAGTCTGTCACGTTCTTTGTTAAGTTAATTCCCAGGTATTTCATTCTTTTTGTTGTGAAAGCAAAGTGAATTAATTGACTCCCTCATTTCTTTTTCTGTGGATTCGTTTTTTGTATGTAGGAATGCTGTTGATTTTTTTACGTTGATTTTGTATCCTGCAACTTTACTATATTCATTAATTATTTCTCAGTTTTCCTGGTGGAATCTGTGGAATTTTTTATAGAAAGGATCATGTCATCTGCAAATAGTGACAATGTGACCTCTTCTTTCCCAATTTGGATACCCTTTATTCCTTTCTCTTGCCTGATTGCTGTGACTAGAACTTCCAGTACTATATTAAATAGCAGTGGTGACAAGGGGCATCCCTGTCTTGTTCCTGATTTTAGGGGAATAGGTTTCAGCTTTTCCCCATTCAGTATGATGTTAGCCAAGTGTCTGTCATATATGGCCTTTATTATGTTGAGATACATTCCTTCTATACCTATTTTATTTAGTGTTTTGATCACAAATGGATGTTGTATCTTGTCAAAAGCTTTTTCTGCAAAAAATGAAATGACCATATGGTCTTATGTGGTGTATCACATGATTGATTTTTGTATGCTGAACCATCCTTGTGCTCCTGGGATGAACCCCACTTGATCTTGATGTATGATTCCTTTGATGCATTGTTTTATTCTGTTTGCTAATATTTTGTTTAGGATTTTTACATCTGTGTTCATCAGAGATATTGGTCTATAGTTTTATTTCTTTGTGTTGTCTTTGCCAGGTTTTGGTATTAGAATAATGTGGGCCTCATAGAATGAGTTAGGAAGTATTGCTTCCTCTTCAATTTTTTGAAAGAGTCTTAGGAGGATAGGTATTAATTCTTCTTTGAATTCTTGGTAGAATTCCTTCGTGAAACCATCAGGTCCAGGGCTTTTGCCTTTAGGGAGATTATGGATAGTTATTTTAATCTCTTTGCTATCAATGGTCTATTTAGATTATCCAATTCTTCTTAGTTCAGTCTGGGTAGGCTATAAGTTTCTAGAAACTTGTCCATTTCTTCTAGGTTGTTAAATTTAGTGGCATAAATTTCTTCATAACATTTTCTTATAATCCTTTTTATTTCTGTGATATCAGTGGTAATTTCTCTCCTTTCATTTCTAATTTTGGATATTTGTGTCCTTTCCTTTCGTCCTTTGATTAGTCTCGCCAGGGGGTTGTTAATTTTGTTGACTTTCTCAAAGTACCAGCTTTTCATAATATTAATTTTTCTATTGTTTTTCTGTTCTCTAATTGGTTTATCACTGCTTTAATTTTTAATATTTCTTTCCTTCTGCTGACTTTGAGTTTTGTCTGCTTTTCTTTTTCTAGTTCTTTAAGATGGGATGTTAAGATGTTTACTTGTGATTTTTCTCGTTTCTTAAGATAGTCCTATAGTGATATGAATTTCCCTCTTATTACTGCTTTCACTGTGTCCCAATAATTCTGATACATTATATTTTCATTAGTTTCTATATATTTTTTAATCTCATCTTTTATTTGTTCTTTTATCCAGTCTTTTTTTTAATAAGCTTTCATTTAATCTCCATGTATATGTGGTTTTTTTCTGCTTTCCTTTTACAGTTGATCTCCAATTTCATGGCTTTGTGGTCTGAGAATACACTTGGTATGATTTCGATCTCCTTGAATTTGCTGAGACTACTTTTGTGTCCCAGCATATGGTCTATCTTTGAGAATGTTCCATGTGCAGTAGAAAAGAAGGAATAATCGCTTTTTTCTGGATGAAGTGTCCTGTAAATGTCAATTATGTCCAATTGCTGTAATGTGTCATTTAGAGCTGATGTTTCCTTATTTATTTTCTGTTTGGATGATCTGTCCATGGCTTTTAGTGGGGTGTTTAAGTCTCCCACAATGATTGTGTATTCATCAGTTTCTCCTTTCAAGTCTGTTAGTAGTTTCTTTGTATATTTTGGTGCATACTGGTTGGGGGCATATATATTAATTAGTGTCAAGTATTCTTGTTGTTGTATCATGCCTTTTATCATTATGTAATGTCCATTGTTGTCTTTTACTATCTTTTTTAACCTGAAGTTTATTTCATTAGATAATAGTATGGCAACTTTTGCTTTTCTCTGGATACCATTTGTTTGGAGTATTGTTTCCCATTCTTTCACTCTGAGTCCGTGTTTGTCCTTATGGCCGAGGTGTGTTTCTTGGAGACAGCATATGGATGCATTCTGTTTTTTAATCCAGTCTGCTACTCTGTGTCTTTTTATTGGTGAGTTCAGTCCATTAACATTTAGAGTGATGATCGATATGTGAGGATTTCCTGTGGCCATTACTTATTTCTTTCTTTGTTTTTGTTTTATTTTTGTTTCTTTCTTGTTGCCCCAACTTTGTTCCATTTTTCTTGATGTTTTGTTTCAGGTTGAAGAGCCTCCTTCAGTATTTTTTGGAGTGCTGGCCTCGTGCTGGCAAATTCTCTCAGCTTCTGTGTGTCTGAGAAGGTCTTTATTCCACCTTCTTATCTGAAAGATAATTTTGCTGGATAATTTATTCTTGGCTGGAAGTTCCTCTCCTTCAAATTTTTGAATATTGGTTTCCACTCCCTCCTGGCTTGTAGAATTTCTGCTGAAAAATCTGATGTCAGCCTGATGGGTTTTCCTCTAAAGGTTATAGTTCTTTTTTCCCTGGCTGCCTTGAGAATTGTCTCTTTGTCTTTAGTTTTGGACATCTTTAGTACTACGTGTCTTGGAGAAGATCTGTTAGGGTTCAGGTATCTAGGGGACCTGTTTTCTTCTTGACCTTGGGGTTCCAGATCTTTCCATACGTTTGCAAAAACATCATCTACTATTTGTTTGAGTATGCTCTCTGTAGAATGCTCTACCCCTTCTTCTATTCCTATTATGCTGATGTTGTTTTGTCTCATGGAGTCAGATAATTCTTGCAGAGTTCTTTCAATCCTTTTGGTTCTATATTCCCTCTCTTCCTCTTTCTGAGCTGTTTCCATGTTCTGATCTTCGATATCACTAATTCTTTCCTCCATCTGGTTGGTCCTGTTTCCTATGGCAGTTATTTTGTTTCTCACTTCTTTTATTGTATTATTTATCGCTCGCATTTCCATCTCAATCTTCCTTATGTTTTCAATTTTTTTGTTAAATTGTTCCTTTTGTTTATGAAGTCCCTTTTTTATGTCATTCATCTCCTTTTTTATGTTGTTCATCTCAGACATGGTTTTCTGCCAGTATGTTTTCATTTCTCTCAGGGCTTTTAGAATGGCTACTTTAAATTCTCTGTCACTTAGTTCAGAAACTTCTTGGTCTAAGAAGCTGTTTTGATGAATTTCTTGATCTTTCTGAGGAGTTTTAGTTTTTAAGGAATTCATACTGTCTGCTAGGTTCTTCCACTTTGACATGAGGGCATTATGTTCAGTAATAGTGCCCAGAAGCCCAGATTGTTACTTTTGTGGTGTCTTGCTGTAGGGCAGACATGAGGTGGCACTGGCGGGGGGGGCAAGTTTTGGGAGAGAGAGGGGTTGTTTATTTCTTATTTCTGGTCTTCTGCTACGTTTGGAGGTGGTGTGCATCTATCATGGTCCCTCCACGTCCTGTAGTTAGTTGGTTGGTTGGTTGGGGAGGCTGTAGGAAAGGGGAGAGGCCAACAAAAGGCACACTGGGGCAGTTCCACCTTCTGCCCTATGCTGGGGAAGCTGGGTGATGCGGGCCAAGGCTGCTCTTGATGGCTGGGGTGAATGCTATCAAATCCGACTTTCTTCCCGGGTCTGCTTCCATGGCCAAATGTTGGGGCAGGGTCTATGGGCTTGCACAGCTTTTAGGGCCCAGGAACACTCAAGCAGGCTTGTGCAAAAGTCCGAAGCTGTGGATCTGACCCCGCAGTAGGACTGCAGCTGGCTCACCTCTGTAGTAGTGGTAATGGGAGCCAGCCCCATGCAGGAGCTGCGCACACCCTTGTGGCAGCCGGTCCGCCTCCGTAGTGGGCTGGGAATGGGAACCGCAGCCCCATGCAGGAGCCACACATGCCACACCGGCATCCGGTCTGCCTCTGCGGTGGGCCTGGAACAGAAGCTGCAGCCCTGTGTAGTGGCCTTGCGCTGTCTGCGCAGCAGCTGGCCCGCCTCTGCGGGGGGCCAGGAATGGAAGCCACAGCCCTGTGCAGGAGTCGCACGTGACTGTGCTGTGGGTCCCAAGGGAGCCTAGAGCCAAGGTGTTCTCTCTGCACTTCAGAGTCCTCGCTCAGCCCTGTTACCCCTCAGAAGTTCCAGAGGCTGGCTCCCAATCTCTGTCCCCAACTCGCTGCTCCAAATTCCAACTCCCCAGCCCAGCTTCCCAATGACTCCCACTGTTGTAGGGCTTTTCCTCTTGTTGCCTCTTGGCCGCTCCCCTCCCATGCACTGCAGTCAGTCATGATCGAGTCCTGTTGCGATCTGTCTTTGCTCCCTCCCCTCTCTCTCGCTTGGCCCCTTCTCTCCAAGTTTTAGGTGTTTACTAACAATGCGTGGCTTTCTCAGGTGCCATATTTGTCACCCAGGGTCCTCTTTCTTGGCTCCTGGGTGACTGTTCAATTGTGTTTCCTGGGAGAGGCTTTAGGGACCTCCTCTCCAGTCGACATCTTGTCCTCCTCCCAAATTTATATTTATGTTTAAGGTTATTTCAACATTTCTTTGTTCCATTTTCCTTTATTTCTTATGCTTCTCTAAACTGGATGTAACATTCTATCAATTCTATCGTTATTGTATTAAATGAAATCTTTAATATGTGTTTACTTTATAAGAGAGTCATGAATCTATCTTTTTAAAATTATGCTTTACCAAACTATAATCTAACCTGTGTGTTTTGAAAAGAAATTTTATATAATCTTCTCTCTAATTTCTAAGAGTTCCCTTGCTTTCTTTTATTACTGTGTAACTTTTCTCTAAATATAATTCTAACTGTGGATTTTAATTTGTCTCTTTTTTGTATTAAATTTCATCTGTGATAGTTATATTTTCTATTTGAAGAGCAGAACTTTTCAAATTACTTAGAGGTAAAATGTTTGTCTTTGTTATGCCTTATTTATACTTAAATAACTGTAATTCACTCATATTTCACATATTTAAATTTCTATATTGTTTCCTGAGTTAAGAGGATATTTGAAAATCTTGTGGAATTCTGTTAATTCCAGAAAAATCATTTGAGTGACAGCTTGCTGTATTACTAACAGAAATTGAATTACAAAACATAGTTTTGATAGATAATAATGAAAGAAGTGAGAAAAGTAAGAGTTTTATTTTACAAATATCAGGTAATGTTTCTTGATAATAGGTTTATTATCACTTAAACTGATTTCTTTTGAAGTCTAAACTGAAATAGAGATAGAAACTTACACAAAGTTTCCTTTCTGTGAAAGGGCTAAAGGTAACTTAAAAATTCATTTCAATTCTCCCCATATACTCACCCCATTTCCTAAGGGAGTTAATTGCTAAGGGAGAGTCTTCATGTGTATTATCTAAAATTTCTGTATTTTTCTGGTCAACCTCTGCCACCTATTAAAGAATGCAAATGTTTCCCCCTTCCATTCTTTGTCAATTTTCTAACAGAATAGTTAAGCTCCTTTTTTTTTTCCTGTCACTACTTGAATAAAAAAGGTTATACAAAAGAATTTTAAATAATGTAATAGATAAGTTTCATAATGAAATTAGCACTCCAGAAGAAATAGATTTTAATATATTGAGGTTTTGAGCCAAAATAAAATGGTGAGATGTATTTTCATAACTAGTTGGGAAAAAATTTTTTTTTATTTGGCTAGAAGTGCGAATAGAAGATTTTAAGTGTTTTTCTTGATGTAAAATCTAGAGAAAAAAAAAGCTAGAGCATAAGAAGTTGTTCTTACCTTTTATGCAAGCCATTTCTTTTCTGAGTTCATAAAATCAAGCTCTTTTGTTAATTAAAATCTTCTGATTTAAAGTACATCATGTCCTAATGACCAATGTTTCTTTCTCTGAATTAAATGACAAGTACTCCTTTATTTCTGTCTTTTATTTTTAACAACATTAAAGTCTGTGTCTAAAATGTCTGCCAAGGTATCTGAGAGTTTGACTTTTCAAACTATGAAAGTGAGAAATGGTCCATTGATTTGAGGGAGTAGTTGACAAAATAGCTGTTAAGAGAAAAGACAACTGAGTGAAACTTGGGTACTGAAGCAAGTAGAAAAGATGAAGCTGATATTTTTTGGAGAAGATGTTTATTGTAAGTAAGCATAATTGCACCTTACCAGTGTAAACTAATTCAATTTTTTTCATTATTGAGAAGTACTGAAAGGTAATAATTTCAATTTCTTTGTCATTAAAAGCATGAAAAATTTTTATCTTTTAAAAAAGGAAAGCTAAAATAAAGTACTTAAAATCCATGATCATATTTCAAGAACATTGCTTGATTTGTTCTATTTCAAAAATATTCTGTAATGCAAACCAGTCTTTGAAAAAACAAAAATACCTCCATGTTATAAAGAGGCTATTTAATGAATAAATTCATTATACTACTTAACTACAGACTGCCATTCCTATGAGAAAAGTGCCATGTCAATATGAATTTGTCATTGAAATAATCAAAACTTAAATATAGATAAAAATCTAGAAGCAAAATGTGATAGCAAATTAGAAAATGATGCTTTTAATACTTTAATTCCTCAAAATACCCTGCAGGAAATGTTAATACTGGCCTCAATATTTCACATGAGTCATAGATTATCAAAGACCTCAAGGGAAGTCTTGAAGTTGTCTGTACTTAACAACTCTAGTTCGATAAAAACAAATACTATTTAGTACATTCTATTTGCTCTCTTTTGTGTACAACATAGTAGAACTAAGAACTTTTCTCTTTTTTCTCTCAATGTCTTCCTTTTTTTTTTTTCCTTTTGGTATGTGGGTAGCTCCCTGGCTGGGAATCGAACCCAGGCCGCAGCACTGACAGCGCCAGCGCCAAAGCCTTAATCCACTACACCATCAGGAAACTCCCCTCAATATCTTTCTTAAGAAAAGGAAAATATTTTTTTTTAATAACTGGAGCTTACAAACTGAGTCAGCTATCTGCTTCACATAACAGAAGAGAAAATATTACAATGTTTAAAATGTGAACTTTTTTATCCTCTCTTCAAGCTCATGATGTTAAATAAAAAATAAAGCTGCACCCAATGGAGTTCTGAAACTGACTCTTAATTGTAATTGTTAGTACAATTTGGTTGTGTGCATTTCTTCCTTCTCTGTGTCCAGTGGCTTCAAGTTAGCAGCTTGGAAGTTCAAGGTGAAAGTAGTTATACTACAAAAATCAGTGAATGCTACAAATCAGAGATTACTTTCCTTCTGTGGTTTATCAACACACA
This sequence comes from Lyroderma lyra, assembly GCA_004026885.1. Taxonomy (NCBI): domain Eukaryota; kingdom Metazoa; phylum Chordata; class Mammalia; order Chiroptera; family Megadermatidae; genus Lyroderma; species Lyroderma lyra. The sequence continues at coordinate 51,897 of PVJL010007063.1, read as the reverse complement.
ACTAAATGAAACCAGCTTTCTGTTTTAAAGAAAGAACTATCTCAGAAGAAACTTGTCTATTATATGCAAATTGGTTTCTATAAACCACAGTAATTTCTTTTGCTCATTTCCTTTACTAGACAAATTACTTCTTGATTTCTGTTTTGTCCTTTCTGCCTTGCAGCTGCTGAACTGTCTGTTCTCCCATGCATTCCTTACTACATCCTAAGGCAGGAGCTGGGTGGGGAGGCCACGGGGGCATAGAATATCTAGGAGAAAGAACTGTCCCTTTCTCAGGGGTACTGTTCCTCCCTCACTTACACACCTCACATCACCCTGTATGGCCTCAGAGGATGGCTGGTTAGCCAATGATGGGTAAGATTCCTTAAGGAAAGAACAACATAAGGCAGGCACATTTGCATAGGGGCCAAAAGGAGAGAGCTTGGACTCAACAGAGGTGAGGCATAGACCCTCACCTTTTCTGAGATTAATCTCCTTCCCCCTGGCTGCCTTGTCTCCCAGGTACAGCTAGTTCAAGCTATGACCGGATTTAAGATAGGTCAGAATACATTTCCTGGCACTTGCTATAATTGTGGGAAGCCAGGTCATACTAAAAAGGAATGTAGAAAGAAAAATGAAAACAGTTCTCATTTGCCAAATGCTACTCCTGTTATGGGACCTAAACTACCTGGATTGTGCAGTAAATGCCAAAAAGAAAATCACTGGTCTTCTGACTGCAGGTCTATTTTTCATAAAACTGGGACTTCTCTCCAGAAAAATGGGAGGTGAGGCCAGTCCCAGACCCCAACAACAACCAGGGCATATGTGACCCAGGCTGCTCCTCAAAATTATCAAGCAGTGGCTTCTCTGGACTTTCATTTCAACAATTAAGCCCTGCTAAGTAAGGAAATGCAACTGCAGATACTTGTACAACACAAGATATTTTATTACTCCCCAGAGAATCTCCTTTATGTGTGCCCACTAGACTCTTTGGACCAATTCCCCCAGGTACTGTTGAACTTCTCCTTGGATGCTCTGGTTTAACTTCCAAAGGAATTACTGTCCATACTGGTGTTATTGACTGATTATGAGGGAGAAAGTCAAATTATAATGTCCTCATCTGTTTCCTGGACAGCTGAAAAAGGAGAATGGGTTGCACAATAACTCTTGCTCCCATACACTCTACCAGGAAAAAGAGGAACTCTCAAAAGGGGAACTGGAGGTTTTGGAAGCATGGGACAGGAAGGACCTTTTCTAGCAGAAAAGATATCAGAAATTCACCCTGTTTGTCAAATTGAGATACAAGGTAAAAAGTTTACCAGTGTTTTAGACACCAGAGCTGCTGTCTGTATAATTAGCTCTAAGGATTGGCAAAATATTTGGAAAGTACAAGAGCCAAACATTAGCATTGTAGGGGTAGGCTGAGCTTCAGGCTTGTGCCAGAGTGCCTGCATTCTTCCCTGCCTTGGGCCAGTGGGACAAAAAGAATTTTTACAACCCCATATTGCAAATATTCCAGTGAATTTGTGGGGTCGAGATCTGCTTATATGGTTGAAAGCTGATATTTGGTTATCACCAGGACATATAGACCTCAGAGTCAACAAATGATGAGTCAAATGGGATATCAACCAGGAAGAGGTTTAGGAAAATTTAATCAAGGGATTACTCAACCTGTTCAGGCCTCCTCTCAACAAGGCCAGGAGGGATTAAGATTTCAGACAAAATTACACAACCCTTTTTTGTAGTGGTCACTGTTGCACAGCTATAGACCCCCCATAGCCCTTAAATGAATAGATAATCAGCCTCTCTGGATAGAACAGTGGCCCCTGTCCAAGGAAAAATTAAAAGCATTAACAGAATTAGTACAAACTCAATTAGAACAAGATCATATTGAACTTTCTACTAGTCCTTGGAGTTCTCCTATATTTGTTATTAAGAAAAAATCAGGAAAATGGCAAATGCTCACTGATTTGAGAGCTGTTAATGCAAAAATTAAACTCATGGGTACTTTACAACATGGACTCCCACAGCCTTCTCTGATCCCAAAAAGTTGGCCTTTAATAGTTATTGATTTACAGGATTACTTTAATACAGTCCCTTTACATCCTAATGATTGTCCTCAATTTCATTGTCTCTTCCTTTAATTAATAATAAGGAACTTATGAAAATATTTCAATGGAAAGTTCTCCCACAAGGACTGCATAATAGTCCTACAATTTGGCAGCTTTTTGTAGCCTGAGCAATGGAACCTGTAAGAACTGATTTTCCATAATGTTATAGATGGAAAATCTATATTCTCTGTGTTGCATCCTCTGATAAACAGCTAGCAGCACGTTTTAAATTACTTAAAGAGCAACTTGATTTGTCTGGACTCCATATGGATCCTAATAAAATTTGAACCACAACTCCAGTCCACTATTTGGGAGCAGTTGTGGATCATCAGTCTATTAAATCCCAAAGGGTACAAATAAGAAGAGATAATAAGGATTAATACTTTAAATAATTTACAAAAATTATTGAATGATATAAATTTGTTGTGTCCTACCTTAGGCATTCCCACATATGCTCTCAACAATTTATTTGGTCTCCTGCAAGGCTCTCCTCAGTTGGATAGTCCCTGCATCCTAACTCCTCAAGCCAATAAAGAGTTAGAATTGGTAGAACACAAAATACAAGAAGCTCAAATTCAGCATATAGATCTCTCTCTACCTTTACAGGTCTTAATTTTTCCTACTCCACGTTTGCCCATGGTGGTAATTGTTCAACAAGACGCCCTGGTAGAATGGCTTTTTCTGCCTAACAACTTTATTAAGTCACTCCCAGGTTATGTAGAATTAATCTCAGAATTCATATCACGAGTTCGTACCAGGGTGCTTCATTTAAATGGACAGGAACATAATCAAATTGGGTTCCCTTAAAAAAACAACAAATAATGCATTTAAACATTTATTCTGAATCTTGGCAGATTGCTATTAATAGGTTCTTTTGAAATACTGATAATCATTTTCCAAAGAACAAGTTATTCCAGTTTCTCCTGAAAACTGATAGACTTTTACCTAAAAGAACTTAGAGAGGCTCCTATTCCCCAGGGCATTACAGTTTTTACAGATAGATATAATAATGGAATTATGGTAAAGTGACAATTGTCAATGAAAAAGGTCATCAAATTATTCACACCAACTGTACTTCAGCACAAAATGCTGAATTGGTAGCAGTTTTAACTGCCTCATGAAATTATTCTGATCTTTTAAATATTGTCTCTGATTCTGCTTATATTTTTCATGTCGTGCAAAACACTGAGATAGTATCTCTTTCTAATAATGCTAATTAATCTGTCTGGATTTTATTTAGTCAACTCCAGCAAACTGTGAGAAATCATCAGCATCCCATATTTGGGCTCATACAAATTTACCTGGTCCTATGACCCAAGGCAATGCTCTTGCAGACTCCTTAGTAGGGAGTGACCATGTTACCAAGGCAACACATTTTCATTCTCTGGTTCATACCAATGATGGTGACCCTTGCTCTCGATTTCCTATTACTAACAAACAGGCTCAACAGGTTGTTTAAACTTGTCCAACTTGTCAGATTCTTAATGCTCCACAAGAATGCCCTGAAGGAGTAAATCCTAGAGGTCTTGTACCCAACACTCTTTGGTAGATGGATGTGACTCATTTTCCTTCTTTTGAGCATTTATCCTCTGTTCATATCACAATAGACACACTGCCTGTGGCTTTCTTACAGCCACCACCCAGACTGGTGAAACTTCTGTACATTCCTGTCACCATTCACATGTTTGCTTCCCTATTATGGGTCTCCCTCATAATATTAAAACAGACAATAGTCCTGCATATCATAGCTCCAAATTTGCCAACTTTTGCACCACCTGGTGCATTAATCACACCACTGGCATCCCTTACAACCCCAAAGTCAAACCATTGTGGAATGTGCAAATGCTACGTTGAAAAAACAATTGCAAAAACAAAAAGGGGGGGGCGATAAAGGACCCCCCACACACAGATACAATTGGCAAGAGCTAGGTTTACTTTAATTTTTTTTAATTCATCTGGATCAGACACCAAGGCTCACCTTGGATGTACTGCAGCTAAAAGACATTTTAATAATCTTCATAGCCCAAAACTTCTGGAGAAAGTGCCTATGTGGTGGAAAGATATTCAAACTAATAAGTGGCACCTAGGTACATCATTGACATGGGGATGAGGTTTTGCTTGTATTTCTCCAGGTCCTGAAGAAAAACCTATGCAGGTTCCTGGTTGATGTATTAAGCCATACCATGAATCCTTGCTCAAAAAGAGCAACCCTTATTGTTGGCTGAAACCTTTTGACATGAAGATGGGGACCCAGGTGAGAGAGATATCCAATCTCTCCTCCCAGCCTGCATTACTGGTTACTCACATAGTGCTACCAGATCCAGTCCTTGATATGATTCAAAAACAAAAGACCAAGCAGACAGACAAGGACAAGCTTCCCACCTGGGGTTAGCTGAGATAGATGACTCAAATGGCTGAAAGCTGGCTGATTGAACAAGACATATCCAGAACAGATATCGACATGCTCTTGTCTATGTTGATGTTTGTTTCTATTGTAAGTTGCCTCCCACTTGGTGTTGCAGCAAACAATTACACCTATTGGGCTTATATACCCAATCTCCCATTATTAACACCAGTAACTTGGAAAAATGATCCTCCTCTTATTTATATTAATGATAGTTCTTGGTTTCCTGGACCCAAGGATCAATGAGGTCTGGAATTCCCTGAAGAGGAAGGTCAAAATTTATTTCTTTCTGACCATACTGCTTTAGGATACAATTATCCCCCATTTGTATTGGACCTTATTCTCCATGCCTAACTCTCACTAATCAGATTTGGGTACTTTCAAAAGGGAAAGAAAATGATACTTACAATGATTTGTTTATGATTTCTGAGAAAAGTTTTCAAACACAAGAGGTAAACACTCATAATTTTCCTCCTTCCCTCAGTTCTTGTCCTCAAAATACTAAGTGGATTGGTGCACATTCCTTCATTCATTGGGAGAAATGACAGGGAACTCTGGGTCAAGTATTATTTAATAATTCTCATGGTACTGTAGTTAATTGAGGCCCTTACGGTGCCACAATTCATGTGTGCTCTAAGGTAAAATGTTCTGACCCTCAATTCTTAACAAAGCAATTGCTTGGACAAGAATTCCCTCAAAAAATTGCCTCACCTTCTAATATTTGTATCTTTTGGCTAAAGTCCTAGTACCACCTCAATTATGAATGATAAAGCCCATCCAAGGCCTATCACAAAAAACTTTATGAAAAATGGTCTTAAGTCTAGGACAAAATAAGATATGGAAAGGAAATTATACAAAAGAAAGAAGCAAAAAGTATACCTTTAGTTTTAAAGAAACAAAAAGTTTGCTGTACAAATTTGTCTTAAAATTCCTTTTGTTTTTCTATTAGGAAATTTTACAATTGATTCAACCTTAAATATGGCTGAACACCTTCAGGTCATTTGTATACATGCACTAATTTGTCAATTTATAATGCCTCCCATGACCTAATTATGATTTTAAGGAGCAGACAGGGATTATGGCTACCCATCCAAGCCTGTAGGGTATGGGAGGGCTCCCCAACTGTTCATATTATTTTACAACTCCTTCATAAGATTTTATACAGGACTAAGAGATTTATTGGCCTTTTAATTGCAGCAATTATGGGGACTATAGCAATAACTACTGTTGCTGTTGTCTCTGGAGTAGCATTACATCAAGCTGTATAGACTACTCAGTTTATGGAGGAATGGCATAAAAATACAAGTGAGGCTTGGAATCAACAAATTAAAATTGATCAAGAAATTAATGTTAGATTGGCTGATTAGGTGACAACTCTAGTTTTCCTTGGACATCAATTAGAAAATCTCCCTACCATGATTACTTTAAAATGTGATTAGAATATTTCTAACTGTTGTGTGATTCCTTTCTCTTACAACCAAACTAGGATTCCATACTTGGAGGTATGAGTTCACCTCAGTGACATGCTCCCAACCTCATTGTAGATATTCTATAGCTACAATAAGAAGTTGATCAGATATCTCATGCCATGTTCCCACTCCTCCCCAGAGAGGAGACACTTTTCACGGTGGTGGGAGGACTGTCTCATTTGAATCCTCTCAACTGGGTGAAAACCCTAAGTGAAGGATTTGCAGGCACTGTAGCCCTCCTGTTAATCATTCTTATTCTACTTTGTTTAGTCCTCAGATGCTAATGACAAGCCTGTGATGGGCCACAGATGAGGAAACTGCCAAGTCTCTGTATCTCTTACCAAAACAAAAAGGGGACATGTTGCCTTACAGCTGCCAAACCTTCTGTCCCCCTATGCATTCCCCATGATATCCTAAGGTGAGAGCCGGGCGTGGAGGTCACAGGGGCATAGAATATCTAGAATACAGAACTGACTCTCTTTCAAGGATAGTGTTCCTCCCTCACTCGCACACCTCACATCACCCTGTATAGCCCTAGGGGATGGCTGATTAGTCAATGACGGGTGAGAGTCCTCAAGAAAGGGACAACATAAGACAGGCACAGTTGCATACAGGCCATCTTGGGCTCAACAGAGGTGAGGCCTAGACCCTCACCCTTTCTGAAGTTAATCTGTCCCCTGGTTGCCTTGCTTCCCTGGTACAGCTCAGGTTGAGACCTAATAGAACTATATCAGTCATGCTTTCTTAGGTATGGTTTGGATACTGAGTCAACCCCCTAGGGTAGTTTTGGTACACAGAGTCCTTGGGGCTATGCATATGTGTAAAAGCACAATACATGCTGGAACACAGTGGGGACTTTTGGGAAAAGAGCCATGAGATGTGATAATCACAGACCTTGGAAAAAAACAAGTTTCACTTTCTCATTCTGTCCACTAATAAAAGTTTTAATTTGGGACTCAGCCCTTGAGGCTTGAGTATCTTGGCCCCATTTATAATCTATTCTTGGCTACTGTCTTTCTTAACCTTGCATCGACCTTTTAGTGCTCCCACAGCTCTTGTCATGCAGGACACAATAGTTCTTTCCAGTTTTTGGCAATTGGATATCTTTGTTTGTTTGTTTGTTTGTTTTCTCTAGTCTTTAATAATCTTGCCTTTTCAGAGTTCAACCACTTATTTCAATTTAAAAGAAAGTTAAAAACAAGGTTTCACACAAATGAAAAACCAAGATGTAATTTTCAGAAGCCAGGACTTTTTTTTTTTTTACATATTTGAAAGACTACATAATGCTAAGGCTGATGAGAGAGTGTTTAATATCTGATATAAAGTTATGACACTGCTAATGTAAGTACAAGGTGGGAAGTTCGTGAACCTAATTGTCAGGTTTTGGGGTTGAAGACAATTCTAATGGCCATTCCAGAAAAGAGTTTTAAAATTGTTGTGAAGGGTAGGCTAGGCACTGGTGTTGGTGCATAGCTTTGACTACTTTGAAGGTGACTGTAGTGATATTCAGCAATAAGATACATAGTACTTTTTCTGGGATGAATTTGCAAAATTATTTGTCTGACATCATATCTCTCTCTCTCTCTCTCTCTCTCTCTATATATATATATATATATATATATATATATATATATATATATACACACACACACACACACACATATATATTATATATAATATATATGTAATATATACACACATATTATATATATTATATATATAATCTATATAATCTATATCTGTATCTATCACATTTGGAGAGAGTGAGATTTAAGAACTGACTTATGCAATTGTGGAAGCTGACAAGTCCAGAATCTAAAAAATACTTTTACAGCAATAGCCAGACTGGTGTTTTACCAAATATCTTAGTACCATGCACAAATTTACACAATTAACCATAACATATTTTAAATAACTATGTTTTGTGTTTTAAAATTGTTGGTTCACTTGTTAAAAAAACTTGCTAAAATAATCTTATTTTAACTGCTTATGGGAAAGCAATTACAAATGTTTATTTTTAAGATAGGATTCTTAGGGATCTTAAAACCAAAGTTAGATTTCTTGTAGTTCTGGTCTTTCTTCTTACTTACTGTGGACTTTACATGGCTCATTTAAAACATGGTGCCCAAGTTTGCTGATCACAAAAGTAGACCTTAGTAAATGTGGTCTTGTCACCAGAAATAATGATTTTCCTTTGTTCCTGTCTTTTTGTAAGGAAGAATTTAGTCAAGAGAAAAGTCTCCCATACTGCAGACAGCAAAATTTACCTGTACAGCAAGTACACTTGAAGCGTGGAGCTGGGTGACCCAAAGGTGAGTAGCAGCTCAATGTCTTGGGACTTTGGCCTTTTATCATAGATTTGGTTACTTTTTCCTTCCTCTTTTCTGTTTCTCTTTTTATCCAACATGTTTTATTTGTCCTGTTGTGTTGGCATTAGCCCAAATCTTTGATCTGGCTACTATTTTCAGTGGATCTATAACAGGATGTTGATGACACCACTGGGTTACCTGTACTGAGGTGCCTTTTAGTTTCTCCTCCTTCTGTCTACCTTCCTATTAACTCTATCAGCCTGGGAAAAAGCTACTCAGGGTTAATGGAGTTCATTTATATCTCTTCACACTCCTTTGAAGAAATGGGTTATGAGAATATAAATGTGATTATTTAAAAAGATTTAACACTTTCATTAGAATAGAAACAGATATTTCTGAATTTCACATATGAGTATTCAAATTAAAAGAATTTCTTAGGTACTTGAAGTGCTGTATTAGGAATAATTATTAAAGCCAGACACTTACACATTTTTATAATTACTATCATTTTCTGACAAATACTTGATACTGAAAAAGTATATAAAACAAGATTTTATATTAAGTAATAGTAAACTTGAAAAATATCACAACTAAATATCTCCTCTTGTTTCTGGTTCAAAACATAACACAGTAAATGTGTTTTTCTTAATTTAAGTCATGAAAAAATAGGGAGAATATATTGTATCTTAAAATTTTATGTTTGTGTTTTTGACCATGTATATATAGTATGTATTTAAAGAGTATTGTCATTATTAGTCTATCTGGTGGCATTATTTATTTTATTATATATAAAATCCTATATTATTTTATACCAAAAAATGGCTAAAAATTATCTGAATAATTCTATAATAAATGAATGCCTATAATTTTACAAATTTATTTCAAGTAATTAGGAAGTAGAAAAACTTCAGTTTAGAACTCACATTTTCAATGTGGTTACTCTCATTTTTTGTGTGTAAACACAAAATAATTTATTTTGTGGCTAGCAAATGTAAATATAAATTTTTATTTTCTTGTGATGAAAGATTTTTAAACTCATTAGAAGCTTGTATTTACCTAAAAGATACTTTTATTTTGTTCTATGGATGAAATTGTGTAAAATTCATTTCTCATTGTCATTAAGTACCAACATTAATTTAGTCTCAAAAATTAAGTCCAACATTAATTTGGACATAATTTTTATGGACCTTGAGAGATTTGATGATCAGTTTATAAAATAAACCTTTTGGCCATGTCTGTGAGTCTTAAAACTTTATATACCTCTATAGAAATGTACTAAGTCTCCTGGCTAATAAAATGCTAAGTACTTTTGATAGTTTTGCTTACTCCAGGCTCACATAACATATGGCAAGCTTTTCAGTCTTGGAAAGTTAATTCTCAGTACAGACCATGAAATATATTTTAGACTCTAAGACCAATATATTTTGTTTTGTGGGGTTTTTATAACATTCTCTTACACTTATTCTTAATTTTCTAACTTATTGTACCATCCTGTATTATACCACTGTACAGATTCTGGCAAAAACAGATCTATGACTTTAAAGTTTTTATTTTTCAGTATTTAGAACTAATTTTTATTGAAAATAGAAATTATCCCCAAATTTACTTAGAATATAAAAATTTAAAGCTATGAAATTAAAACATTACTTATTTTTAACTCCATTATTTTAAAGAAACTGAAGCCAACAAAGTTTGTTGGAGTTATCCTTAAGTACACTTAGTTAATTTCCCTTAGTTATTATTTTGGTCATGTTTCAATCTCTGCTATTCAAATGGGAACATAAGTAGATAACTATTTGTTACTATGCAATAATAATGGCTTATCACATTAGAATATATTTATTCTGTCCAACTATCTCTTATTAAGTTGGAAAATGAGTTTTTGAGAGAAAATATTAGGAACTGTTTGGGGAAAATATTAGAGACATGAAGTATTTAATATAAAAAGTTTGATCCTATTGTAGAACAAATATCTTTTAAAATATATCAAACCAGGCAAATTTCAATATGACAGCATGAGGGGCTCTGCTGACTCACTCCCTAGTGAAATTGGTAAAAATTATTTATTAAAAAAATTACTTAAAGGCTATGAAAATGTTTTAGAGACAAACAAAATGTAGAAATATTTACTTTAAAACATCAATGAAAATTTGTTAACAAAAGTAAGAGTCTGAGGTATTTGAACCAAGATTACTCCCTCTCTCTCTTCTCTCACCTCAGTGAGGGAGATTTTCATTTTAAACTGCTATAGCCAAGAATACAAGATTCACCCTCCTTACACATCAAAGTCAGAAGGGTTTCTACCAAGAAACAACAGGACTTTAGCTTTTCTAATGGTTCACCTAGCTACCTGTTGCTGAGTCTCAGTCCAGGGAAAGTACAATTGGGAAGTGGAAAACCCTTTCTTCTTTTCTGCCATCATTCACTAAAAAAAAAAAAAAGGTTCTATCTTGGATACAAAACACTTACCTTAGATTGTGAAATTGTACTTATATAGTATACCATGAAGCAAGCTGCTCTCCCCCTCCACTGAGCATAGAGCCTCAAGGACAGAGATGTCGCTCAGAGAAGTTTGCCATTCTTTCTACCCCAAATCTGAGTTGGCTCAGATTTCTTTTGCTGGGGCTAGGAGAATCAGTCCACAAAGTAGATAACTCCTAATCTCTTTTAACAGAATTTACCTCATTTGCAAAAGAATGTGAAGAAGTTAGAATTTAAGGATACTGTCAAGAACAGTAAGACTTGTGGTGAGAGACAATTAAGAGTGATAGATTCAATATAGAATGACTTCTGTTCCTCCATCTTCTCCTTCCCTTCCCTTACCCTACTGTAACTCAGAATAGCCTGGGAAACTGCAAATGTAACCTGGGAAACTGACAACTTAGCCCGAGAAACAATAACTTGGCTCAGGAGACTGGAACTTGCCCTAGCCCTTACCTTAGCCCGGTACATAGAAACCTATCCTTGACCAATCAGTAGTGACCACCTAGCCCTTACCTTAACCAAGTAAATTGAAACCTATTCCTGACCAATCAATAGTAACCACATATTCCTCCCTCTGCCTTTTGCCCAGCAACCTATTCCTCCCTCCACATTGTGTCTAGCAACCCCTTTACCTATATAACTTTACTCCCAATGGTCAGAGCTGCTGCTCTCCCATTGTGAAACAGCCTGGCAGCTTTTTCCCCCAATAAAGCTTGTCACTGCCACCCGGTGTTCCAGCTCATTTCTAGCAAAGAGAATGTTTGTAGATTTAATAACAATACAACTTAGATTGGAAAACTGTTACTTTGGAAAGAAAACTACAGTATAAATTGGCAGAAAAGAGCCCTCTTCAAGTCAGAACAAATGTCAAATATAGACTTTTGAAGTCATGCCTTTAAAGATGCCACAATTTGATTGGATTAGTTTATAGAACATTTATGTGACAGGGTATTTCTGAAAATAATAGTGTTACCAGAAAATGAGGAGTCCACCTCGATGTGGTGTTCAGGTTCTTGGTGTTTTGAGCAAAGAATTGAATGAGACACACACCAAAGTGTAGAGGTGAAGCAAAGAGATAATTTATTGAAAGAAAGTACCCTCCAAAAAGGTAGGAGAGGGCCCAAGCAAGGAGGAGAGTGACTCAAGTGCCTCAAATGGTATAGGGAAAGTACACTCCTAAGAGGTAGGAGCAGGCTTAAGCAGGAAAAAGGCTCAAGAGCCCTGATTAATGAGGCTTTCATACTTTTATTTTCTTTGGCTCTAAGGGGTTACACCCATCAGGGTTAGAGGCCTTTTGATTGACAAGTTTGGTTGACATAGGGCCTATTACATCACCCCTTTTAACTGCACATGTTCTTTCCCAGAGTTTAATCTGTTATAATGATATTAACAAACTTCTGGGCATATGTGTGATACTACAATGACGGTATAATGAGGCACAGGTGAGATGAAGGTCCTTGTAATTGTCACTGCACAGGTGTTAGAAATGTGCTCAAACTGGTGGGCTTCTTGTATCTTCACATTTGCCTGTAACTTCCTCCTGTGGCTGCTTAGCCTGGAGAAGGGATTGCTAATAAAAGGGTGGTATCACGGTGGTGACTACTCCAGCCTGGCAAGTCTCACGGGAGGGGTCCAGAGATCCTGCCTGTTCTATCTGCCTTCCTCACATTCTCTTGAGAGACCTGATCACCACAAATATCTATGGGAAGCAGAAGGACTGGATGTCTCATCTGTATCTGCTTCTTGCTGAGGATGTTTGTTGTTCTTACCTATTGGGGACCCTATCTGATCTAAAAGAGAAAGGGGTCTTGAGATCCACCATGTTGACTTCTTTGGTTGAGATGGGCTGGAAGCTTTGTTGGGGTATCAATTGTATCCCAATGGTCCCTGGAGGGAGATAAATTAATTCAATTAATAGTTTTAAAAGCATTGACCCAAGAAATAGGTCTCAATGTTCCTGTCCCTGGGTGGTTTTGAGATGCAAAGTCCTTTAAGCCAGCAGCCTGTTGACTTCTGTCATAGCTGTTCATTCAGGTGTTATCCCCTATCTAAGTTCAGAAAGGCTTCGTAGGGGTGCTTGCCTGTAGTGATTGTAATCAGCAACCTGAAGACATGAGTTACAAGTTTTGGAATAATTATCTATGGGGTACAGCCTGTTGCTCAAGGTGAGGAGCCAGAGAAAATTGATCAAGAAGGCAATTAAGACTTTGGACTAGGAAAATAGTGAAACTGAGAGCTAAAGAACAAGGAAAATGAGTCTATAGTGAAATGGAAAAGGGCTTCATTGTTTGGCTCACATCAATAGGACAATCAGCTAGAAGTTAGTGGAGATCATCAGCTGAATGTGGTGAGAGAAAGAGAAAGCCATTCCTACCAATACTACTGTCATCCAAGGTTACTCTGGACATACTGAAGAATAACATCAGAGACTTAAGACTACTGAAGGGGATAGTAAATTTCACTAAAATAATCCAGCCAGTCACTAAAATAATTTACAAAACAAATAACAAGCCCTAAATGGTTAGGTGCAGTGCCAAGAGTTGCTATAATATATTATCTAAAATGTCTTACATCAAAAAAAAATTACAGGGCACACACAAAAAACAAAAAAGCGTGATTCAGGAGAAAAGACAGGAGAAAACAACAATTAAGCAACACAAAATGTTTCTGAGGTCATCCAGATGTCAGATATGACAGAAAAGAAAAATTTCAAAATAACCTTATATAGTCACAACTAAAGGAAAGCACATTTTTGAAAAAGAAAAGGGATGTATAATGGCAATGTTTTACCAAATAAAAACTTTCCATAAAGATAATGCATATAAAAAATTAAAACTTTTAAATTGAAAAATACAGTAACAAAAGTTCACCAGAGAGGGTCAGCAGATTTGAATTGGCAGATAAAAGGATTTACAAACTTGAGAATAAATTGATAGAAATTACACAATCTGAAAAACAAAGAGGAAAAAAAATAAAATAAGCCCCCAAGAAATGTGAGACACTGTCAAGTGTATCATCACACACAAAATAAGTACTAAAAGGAGAAGTGAGACAAAAAGGAGCAGGAAAACTATTTGAAAGTTTAAATATAAATATAAATAATAGCAGTAAACTTTCCAAATTTATTTTAAAATAATAGCCTTCACATCCAGGGAGGTTAACGAGTTCCACATAAACACCTTTGTGTTTATCTTTTTTTGTGTCTATCTTGTGTTTATAATATTTGCATCCCTTTAGATCCAATAATGAGCACATCATGGTAAACACATTGAAAGTCAAAGATGAGGAGATAATATTGAGAGAAGCAAAAGAAATACAACTTCTCAATTACAAAATAATCTCAATAAGATATCCACTGATTTCTCAGCAGAACGATGTGTGCCAGAAGTATATCTATACAATATCCAATATACTCAAAACAAAACACAACTGCCAACCAAGAACATTATATCCAACAAAGCTATCTTTAAAAGTGCAGGTGAAATAATCACTTTTCCAGACAAACAAACACTGAATTTGTTGCTACTTGACCCACCTTACTAAAAATACTGAAGGACATTTTTAAGGCTGAAAACAACTACTACCAGATAGCAATTTAAATTTACATAAAATAATAGAGCTCCAGTAAAGATAATTACATAATCATAAAAACCAGTAAAAATATTCTTTTTTTTGGGGGGGGTGGTGCAGTTAGTTCCCTGGCTGAGAATCGAACCCAGGCTGCAGCATTGAGAGCGCTGAAGAAAATATTCATTTTTTGTAACTAAACGAAAAGTAATTTTATAAAATAGTATGTATACAATGTAGTGTTGTGCCTATAACATATAGAAATGTAATATATGTATATTATATTTTAAAAAATAACACAAAAGAGACAGGTAATAACAAAGCTGTATTGGACTAAGAATGACTAACACAATAATAATTACACTTATTGCTGTGTTTGTAAAATTAACAGATATATTATGTACAACAGTAATACCACCAAAAGGGGAAAATAGGAATAGATCTGTATAGCAACAACATTTGTATATCTCATTGGAATTGAAGGAGTAACAATCTAAAGCTGATTCTAAGAAGTAATGGTTTATATGGCAAAACCTCAAACAACTACTGAAAAATAATATAGTAAAAAATATATTAATGAAATTAAAATCTACATTAGAAAAGGGTCACATAATTAAAAATAAAACAGTTAAAAAAGGAATCAAGAAAAACAATATGTAAGCTATATATTATAGCAAAAAAATTTCAATGAGAGATGAAAATCCAATTATCTAGAATAATATTAATTGTAAATGGGTGAAATAATTCAATCAAAAGAATTGTCAGATTAAGTAAAAATTTAAAAAAATTAACTATGTGTTGTCTGTAAGACACAAACACTTTATATACAAAGGTACAAATAGATTGAAGATAAAAATGATAAGACCATGACTTAGTCTTTTGACTACCTTCAGGATTAATACTAATTGATTATAGAGTTATTATATATGAAAGCTTATTCTCAATGTTGCAGAAAATATAAAGATAGTTATTATTTCTATCCTACAGTTTCTAATTTTTAATGAGTGGGACAAAAACTAATAACTCTACTGCAAAGTAGTCAGATCAATGCATTATATATAAGATAGAGTTTTTTTTAACAGGAGCATAAATTGAAAAAAAATCAGGAAAAGATTCTGGAGAAGCTAAAACTTGAAAGATGGACAGAATTGTGACAAGAGGACATGAGTTTCTGTTGTGGAGCTCATTCAAGAAAAAAATGAGGTCACAAAGGTAGACTTTATAGTTTTTGAGCCAATCAAAAGTCTTGAAGATTTTTTTTGGACAAAAAGTAACTGCTTATATCTGTCTTTTAGAAATATTAATTTAGATAAAAAGATGGTAAAAATGAATTAATGTTCTGTTTTATTTTTCATTTTATGCACATAGCTAAAGTAAGAGAATGGTACCCTCCTTTAAATTTTATTTATGGCTTTGTACAGAGGTTGAAAAAATCTACATGGGCTTTTGCAGAATTTAGGAATGAAAAATTGCTAATTTACTGTATATATTTTCACTTATAATTATCTTTTCAATAACAAGTGAAATAAAAGTATATATAGGAGTTGAGTAATTTAGACTAATAATATTTGTATGTATTTAACTTTAAAAATACCTGGCATAGAAATTGTTTAATCCATTAAAACAACAAGAAAATTTATTCTCATCACAAATAACCTACTTTAAAAAACTCCATTAATATTTTTAAAAATATGATTCCATGATAAAAAATGCTTCAGGCATTAAGTTTTTAGGACTTTATCTATTACAATAATGTAAAGTAAGATTCAGCTACATTTTTTATAGAAATATGTTTTTCTGACTTAAAGGCACTTTTAACAATGCTAGGAAAGAGTTAATTTCTTGATAGATAAATACACTTATAGACATACTCTGAATATTTTCAATCTAGTCATATACATTCAGTCACAGAGAAAGAACGCATCAGACAGATAAAAATATCAAGTTTGTAGACCTCAGCTCTAAAATACAGAACAACATTCTTTTTATATAAATAAAAAAGCATCCATATATTAAACCTGACAACCTCAGGAGAAGTGTGCATGGAAGGCTCTACAAACTCAAAGACCAAAATAAATAACATAGGATTGTCTAAACATAAAACTTCCTAACTAAAAGCAGGTCTATTATCATTTTGCCTCTAAGATAACATACCCTTTGAATGTGAGAGTAATCCTCTTTTTCTGGACCCCTCATGGCATAACTACAGCACCAGAGCAAAAGACCACAGAACAACTGATTGTTGTTTTGTTTCTCTGTATACTATTTCTGCTTTAAATGTTAACTATTAACTATTTATACTCATTGATGTAAAAAAAATATATATATATATGTGTGTGTGTGTGCTTCTCTATTTTAGTTTATATCCAATCCCAGAGATTTTTCTGCTTTGCTTATTCCCATCTCCTTAATCTACCACTGATGGATTCCATGTAACCCTCCTATGTCTTCTTCTTTAATTCTAATGTTTAAAATAAACTGCAAAACTGCCATTTTCTGGAGCATTTTCTTAATCTATTGAGATTTTGATTCCCAGCAACTGTCATGAGTTTGGCTCAAATAAACTTATAAAAATTTTCTACAAGTTTGGACACTTCTCACATTGATATTGACAAGTCTTCTGCTCCCCTTTCTTTCTGGCAATTGTTTCTTTATGATTTTCTGTGGCAACCCCTACAAACTAACTAATGGGAATAATACTAACAAATGATTTTTTTAATGATGAAATGGCAATATTTTGAACATTAGGATGCTTACAAAGTAACAGATGGCTCTGCAGATGATTTTTAATTCCTGATTTCAAAATTGAGATTATTGCTCTTGCCAGTAGTGGGCAAATGGCAATTTGTCATTAGAGGTGCTGTATTAATGGATGTGTTCACACAGTTTCTAGATTAATTTTTTTCATAGTCTGCCTTAAATAAACATATAGGTGAATCTTCGGATTGCCCAATGTATCAAATATTTTCTGTTCTGAGAGGGTAAACTAACGTACTAATAATAAATAAGTCCTGAAAAGTAATAACATTAATTTTAAAAAATCATTGAAAAATTTCTTCAAATCTTCATTCCATGTTAATTCCAGTTTGTGCTGGATCAGAAAAAGTATGAGGAAAAAATCCTATGCTATACTTAGAATATTTTTCTTTTTCTGTGAGGTGACCTCTAGTTTCAAATACACTAGTCTTAACCAGCTTTTTCTCCCTTAACATAACCCTCTCCAGAAGACTTCAGGAACAGGCTAGCAACTGCACTTCCCATGGTGGCTAGGGCCCAAACCACAATGTCTATGGGGGATGGGCGAGGCACATTTAAAAACATAGCAAAAGCATACTAGGGCTGGCATATAACATATTTGTCTCTAAGAATTTCCCAAACAGATAAAGCTCCTGGTGAGACTTAGAAACTGGGCTTTGTGTACCTAGTTTCTTAAACAACTACTTACAGAGAGCTACTGTCCATATAAAAAAATATCAACTCCTGCCATTGAAGGAAACCTCAATTCTACCATCTTTAAGCTGCCTTTTGGAATGTTGATTTTAATCTCTTTACTAAAATATAAGACTTAGAAAAAACATTTGGCCTCCTCTCTTTCCTGCACAAGAGTTTCAAACAGAAAAATCTGCTTTAGGAATAAAGCCTGGGCTTAATCACTTTTAAAAGCTCCACCCTAGATTAATCAGGAAAACTCCAACTCTGTTAGCTAGATACACATTGTGTTCCATTGTTTCTGAGTTAACTAGCAAAAATTTTCTTGCCCTGAATGTTCTGCTATTTCCCAACTACCTGTAAATTGCCCATTCTCACTTCTGAAATCTAAAACCCCATTTCCCCCATTTTTTCTTTAGTCCAAAATGTCATATATACCCAATGTTTTCTCACTGTATTTGGAGTTTTCATGCTCATGTGAATTCCCATTTGAGTTTACCTTGTTAATTTTCTGTTAATGTGATATTTAGCCCAGCTTCAAGAATTTAGAAGGTGGGAAAGAAATAAGTATTTTTTTAACTCCTACATCATCCTCACAGCAACTCTCAAAACATGGACTTGCATGTCCTTGGAATACTTGTTCTACTGTTGTTTGTTCTTGCTTTTGATTTTGTAATCCAGAGGCATATATGGTAAATTAAAAACATTCCATGAATAATCCAAGAAAGTTTTCTCTTGAGATGTGGTGACTAAGCAAAGAAACATTGATTGTTATATCACTGCCTTTGGCTCTTTTATATCATTTCATGTGATCCACACAGAGAAACTTCAGGGGAGCAAGGAAGTTATTACAATACTAATGGGTCCTTCTTACAGGTTAGAGAACATGATATCTGAGAGTTCAAGTGATATCTTTATGTCACTTTGTCCTAACAGTAAGTTATAGAAAAATAACAAACACTCATACTATGAATCATTAATGCAATTTTGAGATAAAAATAATCACTCACTAATTTTTAAATGTGGACCATAAATGCATTTTCAAATCTCAGCTATTTTCTCTTTAGCAATATATATTTCCCTTTAAGAAAATTTCAATTTTATTTCAAGTATTTAGGGCAAGTGAATGTGGATTTTTCTAGCATTTTTTTTTACCAGTCCTTATTGTCACTTGTGAAAATGAGCACAAAATATAGAACCCTGGAATGGAGCAACATGAATGACAGACACAGCAATTTTTGTTCAATGTGAGAATATTTTTTATTGCAGATTTCAAAAACAGTATTTTTAGGCAGGTAAAATAAAGCACATTCTCCTGAGGCACTGTAAAGCCGTCAAAAAAAAAATAAAGAAGGAAATAAAGGAAATAAAATTCCTTTGCTCTAAACACAGTGGCCTGGGAGGAATGTCTCAGCCAATCATCACTCCAATGTGTATTTTTATATGCTCATTCACAATATCAGTGTCAAATCACAACTCATAAATGAAAAAATAAAGTGCTCCATATGTTTTTGGCAACTACTATGTGCCAGGCAAATTTCTAGATGCTTTACACACCCATCCCATGGCACCTTCACCATAGAGAAGGTGGTCATTCTGCAGATGAAGAAAAGAAAGCTTAGAGAGGTTACCCAACATTTTTAAAGATGTACAGTTAGAAAGCATTGTTTCATTTATCTATCTATCTGTCCATCTATCTATCTATCTATCTATTTACTAACATCCTAATGAAAATACTTCACTATAGTTACTTGTATTTCTTTTTATAGCTGAGGAGTCATATCAAGGTAGTCAAATGACTTGTTCATGGTCACATTTCAAGCAAATGACAGAGTGAGGCAATTAAATCCCTTTTGCATTCTGCTGCTATAATAGGGTTCTCTGATACTTTGTTCCTCAAAGGGTGGTTCAGGCGGGCAGCATGGCATCACCTAGAAGCTTGTCAGAAATGCAGAGTCTCAGGCCTTTTCCAAAAATATATCAGGATCTGAATTTTACAAGCCTCTGCTTCACTGAGTGATTTCTGGGCACATCAAGGTTTAAGAAGTACTACATTTATTACTCTGCATCCCTCAAATAGATTACTTGAGTTCAAATGATTCCTTTATGTCACTCTATTCTGACAGTAAGTGATAGACTACTTTGACTATTTATTTGTTTCTAAAGCATCTGATGA
Source organism: Lyroderma lyra (assembly GCA_004026885.1). Classification (NCBI taxonomy): domain Eukaryota; kingdom Metazoa; phylum Chordata; class Mammalia; order Chiroptera; family Megadermatidae; genus Lyroderma; species Lyroderma lyra. The sequence continues at coordinate 31,969 of PVJL010007063.1, read as the reverse complement.
CTGTTCCCATTGAGCCATCTATACTTTCCAGAAGCCACCTGAGATGGATAGGCATCTTTCTTCTGCCCTCTTTCCCCATTCAACCACAACCCTGCCTGATTCCACTCATATTAGCCTTCCACTCTGACATCATTTTTCATTCTATATATAGAACATCCAGCTCCAGACAGACATGAATGGCTATATTCTCTTTCCAGTTTAGTTTACCCATGTTAAACACTAATGCTTAAAAGTTATTGCTGGTTCAAATGTGCACGCTGATCATTTCTTCCTGAAGTGACTTCCAAAGAGCTCTTCAGTTTCATGAATCTCTATTGTCTCATAGATGGGAAGGAATGTGCTCATGGATCTTTGCACTGCACACCTGGGGTTTTTCTGAATGGAATTTTTTTTGAAAGACATCATTATTTCAATCTTACTATCTCTAAATGCACTTGTTATAATCTGGATAATACCAAATGCAAGGCTGAATTTTAAATTTGCTCTATTTTCTGTCATTTTCTGCAATGCATACAATATATTGTGTAAATATGACTGGGCATGCTTCCTAGTATCAGATCAAAATTGTTAATAAATGAATATGCTATGTGATGGGATGCTTCAAGGCAACAAGAAGGAGCTTAAAAATTTGAGCACCAGTGCAAAGTATTAGCAAAAGGACCAAATTCAGCTGCCCTACATACTTTGAAATAAAATTAAAATGTACATCATAGAAATAAAAATAAGGGAAAAGAAATATATCTTAAACAAAAGAATAGCATAACATTCTAGAAGAACTAAACAAGATGAAGGCATGACATCTATCACATACAGAGGTCAAAATGATGCTTATGAGAATGCTTAATAAATTTAATGAAAACTTCAACAGAGAGATAGTAAGCATAAGGAAGAACATATAAACCATAAGAAATAACTAGTCGGAAAGTCAGAAATGAAGATCACAATGACTGAAATACAGAATGCAAGAGAAGAAATTGTAGAGAAATATTACCTCCCAACGTGGCCAATAGCCTAGTCTGGGATCTCCTCCCCAGAGTCACTTCCTTGTTCTTCTTCTCCCTAAACTCCTGTTTCTGCCAATCCTAGCCTGTGCGTGGGAAACTGATCTTATTATGGAAATGCTATGTTATAAATTTCCCCACCTCACCTTTGTTCAAGACTCAGACTTTGGAAACAACTCCTCTGAGCCTGCTGGCATAAAATAAACAACCTGAACTTGCAAGTACTCTGAGTGCTGCTTGGTCTTTCTGACAGGTGAACAAGTAGAGCCTTCCACAACATTTGGAAGGTAAAGCCTTTCCACAACAGAATCACCAGCAAACTAAATGGAGTAGGGGATAGAATCAGTGATTTCAAAGATAAGGTAGCAGGAAACATCCAATCAAAATAGCAAATGGACAAAAGAATTCCCCCCAAAATGAGAATATTTTAAGGGGCCTCTGAGACAACATCAAACATAACAACATTTACATCATAGAAGTACCAGAAGAAGAGAAAAGAAAGAAAGAAGTTGAGAACCTATTTCACAAAATAATGACTGAAAACTTTTCTAGCTTGGTGAAGGAAATAGACATACAAGTCCAGGAAGCACAGAGTCTCAAACAAGAAAAACCTAAATAGGCCCATCCCAAAACACAGTATAATTAAAATGGAAAAAGTTAAAGACAAAGAGAGAATCTTAAGAGCAGCAAGAGATAAGCAACTAGTAACTTATAAGAAAGCTCCTATAAGACTGTCAGCTGATTTCTCAATAGAAACTTTGCAGGCCAGAAGGGAGTGGCAGAAAATATTCAATGTGATGGAAAGCAAGGACCTACAACCAAGATTACTCTACCCAGAAAGGCTATCATTTAAAATTGAAGGACAAAGAAAGAATTTCCCAGACAAAACAACAACAACAAAACAACAACAACAACAACAACAACAACAACAGCAAAACGCTGAGTTCATCACCACCAAACCAGTATTACAACAAATGTTAGAGGGACTACTTTAAGATAAAAAAAGGTAGAATTATAAATAATAAAATGACAATAGCTACACATCTCTCAATAATTGTCTTCAATTGAAATTGACTAAAAACTCCAAACAAATGGCATAGAGATTATTGTGCTGAGTAGAGTGTCAGACGGAGAAAGACAGATGCAATTTGATTTCATTTATATATGGAATCTTAAGAATAATATAAACAAACAATCAAACAAAACAGAAACAAACTCAGATACAGGAAACATTTGGATGGGTGCCAGATAGAAGGGGGTTTGGGAGGATGGGTAAAAATATTCAGGGGTTAAGAAGTACGAATTGGTTGTTACAAAGTAGTTAAGAAGTGGTTGGGTATAACATAAGGAATATAGTCAATAATATTATAATAGGTATGTATGATATCAGTTGGGTACTAGATTTGTTGAGGTGATAGTTGGGAGAGAATTTGGGACACAATGTAAAGGTGAAGAGATTAAGAATTAGAAATTGGAAGTTACAAAACAGTCATGAGTATTTAAAGTGAAGTATTGGGGATATTGTCAAAATATGATAATAACTATGTATGCCAGGTGGGTATTAGACTAGTCAGGGAGATCACTTCTCAAATTATATAAATATCTAACCACTATGTTGTGCACTTAAAATTAATATAAAACAATATTGAATGTAGAAGGAAAAAAGAAGAGGTGGTACATATATGTAGTGAAATATTGATCAGCCATAAAAATGAATGAAATCTTGCCATCTGTAGCAACCTAGTTAGACCTAGAGAGATCATGCTGAGTATGGTAAGCCAGACAGAGAAAGACAAATGTCATATGATTTTACTTAGTTGTGAAATCTAAAAAACAAAATAAGAAAATAAACAGAATAGAGCAAGAAATAAATATATATAAAAATATTTTTAAATTATGACAATTACTCAAAGAAAAAAATTATAATTGCAGACAGAAAATAATAGTGAGAAATGTTCTATTTTAAAAAAATAAAACATTTGTCATAGCTACTGTTGGTAAAGTCTTGTTTACTTATTAAAAGAGTAATGCCATTTTTAATTATTAATGGTGGAGAACAATTTTCTTTATAATTTGAAATAGTGAAGTTGTTTATTGGAGTAGTTTGAGTGGTCCTCTTAAAATATATCAAAGATTCATTTATTCAACCATATTTAGTTAGTGTTTGTCAAGCACCAGTCACTGTCCAAGATTCTGAAATTATGGCAACAGACAACACAAACACAATGAGGTTCCTGGGATTCTGCTCACCCTAGAATCTTGGGATGATTCCCAAGGTCACTAGCTGCAAAAGTGTGAATCAAGACAAACACATGTTTCAGGAGATGATTCCTTAGGGTCAGGACTCAGGGCTACTACATGATAAAAACTTTTAAAAATACACTTAAAGTACAAGTCATTCCTCATCATGATAATAACCATTCAAACACCCAGCTATAATTTAGAGATCTGGTCCAGTATCATTTCAATTCTCTGAGTTTAAGTTTTCTAATTAATAAAATATGAGTATCAAACTAGTTGTCACTTAGAGACTCCTGGACACCCAAGTAGTTCTTCAGGATGGGCTGCCACTGTGGTGCCTTAAACATCTCTTTCTTGCATTAAATACTTAGCAAAGTAGACTCTCAGTTAACTGACTCTCATGCTGGATAAATGTAGTATTATTTCTCCATTATTATTATTATTACTTTTTTGCTAGTTGCTTGATAGTGCCAGTTTCTTGAGTTCTGATTAACAGAGTCTACTGTATTAAATATGTAACTTATGAATAAAGCATAGCTTAAGTTCTAAAGAGAGCAATTAGTTTTCCAGTTTCCTGTGGGTTCCAACACAAACATCTTCCCTTCTTATTTCCATCCTTATTAACCTTTCCTGATTCTTTATTTACTCATTTTTCTGCTCCCTCTTCCTATGTCACACTCACACTTCTGTTAGGCACACATCTCTAAGATTTCATTTCTCATTTTCTGCATTCATATAATATTATTATTTTTAAATTTTGATTCAGCATTTTTGTACTTTGCACAGATTAATTTATATATACCTCCTCACAGTGCTAAGTGGATAAAAGTCTCCCACCACCACCCCCCCAAAAAATAACTTTCCCTAATTTTATTTCTCTGTAACTCTATTATTTAATTTAATAATTACTAATTAAGTATTACCATGTACCAAAGACATGTAATAATTTGGTAGATGCATTAGGCACAGACCCTATTTTCCCAAAGTTGACAATCAGAGGAAGAAGATACATAATGCATGCTTCAGCAAACTAAAAATTTATTGGAGTAAGTGTCCTAAAAATACATAAGATAGGTAGAGAGAAGCAAACTGGTGTGGGGACGGTCAAAGGACCATTTCTGAGTATGTGGCACATAACCAGACACTGAGAAGATGTGGACAATCTACCCATACTAAGGTCAAATTTATGTGCATGAAGGACAGCCACGTTAATTTGTGTCAAAGATTTGACATACAAACACTAAGTTATTTAGAAAATTTATCAACTGAGGTAGATAGTGATTGGAAAATTAGAAGAAAATTATAGAAAATTATCTAAGTTTTTCTGGGATTTTGTATTACATCTATAAATGTACACATGGTAGAGTCATATATACATTTATAGTCCTGACTCTTCTATTTTCAGGACCCACATCTTTATCTGAATGTTTCACACACAGCTAAAACTCAGCCTATTCAAACATAGGTTTACTACTTTTTTGTGATGAGCCAACTCTCCCTCCAATTTTCTCATGCTCAGAAGCAATACAACCATAAATAAAAAGCATTCTATCTAGACTCTTCAGTTATTCCCTATTTTTATTTCTAAACACCACAGGATCTGACATCTACTTCTCTACTTTTCCAGTACTTCCTCTGTCTTGGTTCTGGCTATTACCCACATAATCTCTCATGTGAGTAATTCTGGTAATGTATTATTTGGATTTACTCTTGGTGTTTTTCTACTTTATCTGTTGTTTTCATTTTGTCACCAAGAAAATCTGGTAACATTATGTTTCTGCATAAGATTATTTCTTTTTTTTTTTAATTCATTTTTATTGTTAGTCTTATTGGGGTGACATCTGTTAGCAATGATTACATAGGTTTCAGGCATACAATTACATAAGATTATTTCTAAGAGGGACCTGCAGGGCATTTTGCAAGTCTTCCAATCTGTTTTTCAGCACCATTCTTCTCCCCCGGATTTACTTTATTCTCCCACAGTGTACTTATTTGTGGCCTAGAAAAATAATTCTCATTAAAGTTACCTTCATTTGTATAAACTCTTCTGTTTTAGGGTTCTGTCTTTCATTTCTCTGCCAGATGAGTACCTATTTTTTTCTAAGACCCAGTTGAAATATTTTCCCCACTGCAAGGCCTGTGTTTTACTTGTCACTAATTCTCAGTGAAAAATTTCTTCCTCGTGTATTTTATATACCAGTACAGTTTACTTGTCTAGATTTTTACTAATAGACTCTATAGTCCTGAATAGTAGTGCCAATATGCATTTATTTTTTATGCCAGAACCTGAAATAGTGTCTGATTTGAAATAAATCATTACCCTTTTGTTAGAATTGGTGCATAGCTTCTCAAGGGGAGTGCTTCAAAAGTGAGCATGGTGATATTCATTAATGAGGTCTTAATTCAATAATTAAGTTTATGAACTTGCTACCATGCACTTACATTGGTAACACTGTACTAACAAGTTAAAAACGTTTCATAACCTTGATATATCTGTGTTTCATAACTGTTTGTGTGGACCTGTGGATGTGCCTTGCTGAGTGGCATTAATTATTGTTGTTGTGTGTTTTTGTATGCCATTGTGAGAATATCAAAACTTAAATTAGAGCAAAGAACAAACATTAAATTTCTTGTTAAAGTTGGCAACACTGGAAGTGAAATCAGGGAAATGTTAACCCAAGTTTATCTAGCCATACTAAAGCCAAATTTAAGTGCATGAACGACAGCCTCATTAATTTGTGTTAAAAATTTGACATATGAAAGCTAAGTTATTTAGAAAATATATCAACTGAGGTAGATGTTGATTTGAAAATTAGTAGAAAATTATCTAAGATATCCTTGGATTTTCTATCACATCTATAAATGTATATATGGTAGAATCATATATACATTTATAGCCCTGATGCTTTTATTTTCAAGACCCATATCTTTACCATAATTCCATGAAGAAAATGGCAGTGGACAAATGGATTAAACATTTTTCTGAGGGTATAGAGAACATCACTGATAAAGGGAGGTCAGGGCAGCCAGTAATCAACAGAATTGATTAGAACATTGCAAAAATTAATCTAATTGTACATCAAGCCCAGTATTAGCAGTTAGTCCCCCCAAAATTGTAGCATTGGATAAAGAGCAGGATATCTAACCTCTCCTGGAAAATACAATTGAAAAACTGGGATCCAGTGACAAGAAACCATTAATGGCACAGCCTCAAATAAGAGATCCACACATTGCAAAAAAACACCTGAAGGTCAGAGAAAGGGGAGCAAATGGGAGAGAAGAGAGGGAGAAGAGCGATAACATGACTGTAGAATATGACCCAAGGATGGCAGAAGAGCAAGTGAGGTGGGAGCCTGAGAACACTGGCCAAAGAGCAACATGATCCTGGGTGGGTGGGAGGCCAAAAGGCAACCAGAGCAAAGGCAGGGGTAGCTGTAACCCTGTGAGACTGTGGGTAAGTTAAAACCTCAACTAAGTGGCAGCACACTAGGGCCCCAACCAAGTGTCATGCTGTTAGAGGCTGAAGATAAAATTTGAGCTGCCCTGGAATTAGAACCCCAAGTTCAGAATGGCACAAAGATCACAAATTGGCTCTAAATGAGTTTGAAACTGAGAGCTGGCTGCAGTGAAAATGCTGACCAGAATAAAACATAGTACTAGGTAAAATGTAGGCTTGGGAGATAAAAGGAAGGCGGAGCTGGTGGTGCTTGACTAGCCCATTATCAGCCTAATGCTGGCTTACTCATGGCCCACTCCTGTCTCATCCCACACCCAGTCAATCCAGGCACTCCTAATAAACAGGCATGTATTACAGTGGAGTCAGCAAACAGGCAAGCAACCCAAGAACACTAGGCAGCAATAGACCACACTGCCCCCATACCCAGGCAGAAACCAGAAACATTGAGTATGGCTATTTCCCCTAACTCTTACTCAAAGCTGGCCCCCCAACTCCACCTGGTGTCTGCTTTACAACCAGCTGAAAAAAAAATGGCAAACAAATTTGCAACCTTTTCAATAAACCCTATACCCACAAAAACTGGCAGTAGATTTCATTGAAATTTCAAAATACAAGCACAGCAGATTTTCTCTGCATTGAGCTCACAAGTGTAGCACACCATCACCCACCACATTTTCCAAAGGTGCAGGCACATTGAGACTGAAGTGACTTGGTTAAAAGAGGAGGAATCAATGTTGCAGAAAAGCTTGCAAAGAAATAGGATAGAATAACCAACAGAAAATATTTTAAGACACTACAACAACACTGACTGGGAAAAGATCAAAAGACCTCTCTGTATCTGCCAGAAAAAATGTCCTCATTCCCAGGAAAAGAAACACATCAAATACAATAGTACCCTAGGATTCAAAGCCACTCAGAAACAGAATTTAAAATCTCCAGTAAAGCAACGTAGAGATCTGAAAATATATAATCTAAGTGACTCAGAATTCAGGGCTAAAGTTTTTAAGACACTGAGAAAGTTGAAAGAATGGTGGCGGAGTACCCAGACACTAATAAATGATCTCAGCCCTGTGAACTAAAGGAATATTTTAACAAAGAAATTGAAACTATAAAAAAGAATCAAATAGAAATTCTAGAGATTAACAATGCAATTAAAGAACTGAGAAATGAGCAAACTACCATAAAAAACAGAGCTAATGAGATGGTGAAAAGATTTAGTAATATTGAAGTGTGGAATATAGAAATAACAAAGAAGAAAGAAGAGAGGGATTTCAGAATCAAAACAGGAAAGAACTCTATAAGAACTATCTGACTCCATTTGAAAGAACATTAGAATAATAACAATGGAGAAAGGTGGAGAACAAAACTCTAAACAAATAGTAAATGAGAAATTTCCAAAACTATGGAAAGCTCTGAAATCCAAAATTCAAGAAAATAACAAAATCCCTAGCTATTTGGACTATAGCAGATCCTCTCCAAGACATATTATACTGAAGATGTCAAAATTCAAAGACATAAAGAGTATTCTTAAGGCAAGAAGGAAAATAAAAATGATAACATTTTTAAAAACCCCATCAAGCTATCATCAGATTTCTCAGCAGAAACTCCACATGCCAAGAGGGAGTAAAATGAAATATTGGAATATTAAAAGACAGAAACTACCAGCCAAGAGTAATTTATTCAGAAGAGTTATCCTTAAGATAATAAAAGAAATAAAGACCTTTTCAGACATACAAAAACTGAGGGAGTTCTTCCACCTGAGGCTGGCATTTCATGATATACTGAAGGAGACTGTTTGACCTGAAACAAAAAATAAAAATAAATGGGGAAGAGTTTGAGAAAACAAAAATATTTTAAAAAGGAAGTAATAGACATAAGAAATTCTCATATATTAATCATCACCCTAAATGTAAATCGCCCAAACTAACCAATAATAAGGCTCAGAGAAGCAGACTGACTTTAAGAACAAAACCCATCCATATGTTGTCACCAAGAGACACATCTCAGCCACAAGGACAAACAGAGACTCTGAGTGAAGGGGTGAAAAAAAACAACACTCCAAGAAAATGGCATGAAGAAAAAAGCAGGACTTGCCATAATGACATCTGATGAAACAAAATTCAGGATGAAAAAGGTAAATATAAAGACAAAAATGGATATTTACTAATGATAAAAGGGACAACACAACAAGAAGACATGACACTCATTAATATATATGCCCCCAGTCAGGAAGCACGGAAATGTACAAAGCAACTACTAACAGAACTAAAATTAGGAACTGACATAAACACAATTAAAGTAGAAAATCTAAACACTCTCTTAACAGCCATGCACAGATCATTTAAACAAAAAATAAATTATAAAATATCAGCTTTAAATAATATATTACAGCAATTGGACATAATTGATATTTACAGGACACTTCATCCTACAACAGAAGACTATACATTTTTTCCTAGTAAACATAAAACATTCTCAAAAATAGATCATATGCTTGGACACAAAACTAGCCTCAAAAGGATTGAAATCATACCAAGTGTATTATCAGACCACAAATCTTTGAACTTGAAGATCAACTGCAATCAATCAATCAATCAATAAAAGAAAATCAAATACACAAGAAGATTAAACAACATGTTACTAAAAATGAATTGGATCAGGTGTTCCCTTGTGGTGTAGTGACTTAAGGCTTCAGTACTGTCAATGCTGTGGCCTGGGTTTGATTCCCAGCCAGGGAACTACCCACATAAAAACAAAACAGAACAAAACAAAACAAAAATGGACTGGATCAAAGAAGAAATAAAAGAAGAGATTTAAAATACACAAAACTAGTTACAATGAGAATAAAACATCAAAATTATTGGGATGCAGTGAAAGCAGTAATAAGAGAGAAATTGATATCATTATAGGCTTATCTTAAGAAAAAAGGTTTTCACAAGTAAACATTCTAACACCCCATCTTAAAGAACCAGAAAAGAAAAATAGAAAAAAACACAAACCCAGCAGATATTAAGAAATAATAAAATATAGAGAACCAAACGAAATTGAAAACAGAAAAAAAATAAAACAAAAAGCTTTTTTCTGAAAAAAAATCAATAAAATTAACAGGTCTCTGGATAAACCAACCATAGGACAAGAAGAAAAAACACAAATAATCAAAATTAGAAATGAAATGGAAGAAGTTAGGACTAATAACATAGAAATACAAAGGATGGTAGAAAATGAGATAGAGAGGTTTATAGCACCATTTTTGACGATCTAGAAGAAATGGACAAGTTTCTGGAAACACATAGTCTACTGAGACTAAACAAAGATAAACTGGATTATTTAAAGAGTCCAGTCAAAAGTTAAAAAATTGAAACAATTTGCAAAACTTCCCAAAAGGCAAAAGCCCCCGACCAGACGTACTCACCAATAAGTTTTACCAAGCATTCAATAAAAAATTCATGCCTATTTTTTTCACACTCTTCCAAAAAATTGAAGATGACACAATACTTCCCAACTCATTCTATGAGACCAACATTACCCTAATACCAAATCCTGGCAAGAATAACACAAAAAAGAAAACCATAGATCAATATTTGTGATGAAAACAGATGCAAAAATTCTAAACAAATTATCAAATAAAATATAATAGTGCATCAAGAAGATTATATACCAAGATAAAGTAGGATTGATCCCAGGAGCATAAGGATGGTTCAAGATATGCAAATCAATCAATTTAATACGTTACATATAGAAAATGATGGAAGAGGCAGAAAAAGATGGTACGTTAGGTTGACATAGCATCTGCAACCTTCCAGACAACGGCAGGATTATAGATAGAAAGGGGAGCAGTCAACTGGCAAGCATCAAAGGACTGACTGAGGAGAACCCCCAAAACTGAGGATATAGAGAAGGAAGTCCAATTGAGACTGGTAGGAAAATGGCATGACCCCAAACCGAAACATAGTCAGGGAGCTTCAGGAAGAAAACCATTGGCACCGGGTCTCCCATAGAGGAGTGAGAGGTGCTGAGCCCATGCTGTTCTCCCTCAGCCCAGGAGCGCAGTGCAAAAAAGAGGAAAACTCATTACATCTGGCAATTAAAATCATCCAGACCTGTGTCTCTCAGTGTGAGTCAGATGGAAGTTGGCTAGAAATCCAGGTGGTCTCCTGTGGAGGGTACACAGGGGCTCGGCCACTTGTCATGCTCACCTGTTGTTCAATGGGGGCATGGCATAATTGAAGGTAGCAGAGTCATTCCAGGAAGGAGTGAGCTGTTGGGTTTTTGGAATGGGGGAAGAAGAATTCCATTGTTTGAGCACAGTGCACCACACGTGTACCACACAGAAGGAAACCATTTTCTTCTTAAACCTTCCCCAAAATGACCAATCCTGATAACTCACTTGTCTAACAAAACCTGTGCATACTCACTACTCACGGAAAATCCATGTCCACTACAGCTTAAATTACATCCCCCAGGATGCTCTAGGCTACCAGGTACCCAGCCCCACCCTACCAGCTGCACTGTAGCCAAACTGCTGGCTGCAGAGAAAAAGCTGCTAAACTTTTTTTAAAAAATAAAAAAGCTTCCCTCTTCTCCCCTCCATAAAAACATACAAACAACCTGAAACTTCACCCAGATCACCCATAGCGGTGCTTTGCACTTGCAGCAAATTACCCAAGGAGGCAAAGTGAACAGCCTTGTCCTAGCTGTTTTCTTTTTCTTTTTCTTATTTTTCTCAGTTTATATAAAGGCTGTCTGTGACTTCCAGAGGGATGTTAATGCTACTATGCAGTACCCTCTCCTGCTCCCCCTGCACAGCTAAGAGTGAGAGAGAAATGGACAAAACTACTGGGCTTTTTAAATAAAAACATAAAATTACTTAATTATTGTTTTTTTCTTTCCTTTTAACTTCACCTTTATGTATTGTTTTCTTTTACCTTTTTTCATTTTTTTACTTTTTCATGATTTACTTCATCTGTACCTTATGTTTTTAATTTTATTTTTACAATCTTATTTTTGTTTTTTCTATATTTATCTTTTATTTATTTTATTCTATAAGGTCTATTCTATTTTTTAATCTTCACATTTAATTTCTTTAATACTCTCTTAATTTTGTTACTATTATTAATACTTCTCTCCTCTATTTTCTCTCAAAGTTTGCACAGGCACCCTGAAGTGCTACCTTGCCCACATAGAGAAACTTTGGGAGGCCCAGAGATCAGTCCCATCATACTATTAGGGGAAGACTTTTTATAAATATTTTGCAGGAATGGCTATCTGAGATTGCCTGGAAAACTTTCAATGCTGCTCTGCCACTACTCTCCCACCCCAAGGGCAGCTAACAGCATGCTATGCATGGCAAACTCTGAGGCTCTTCAGGAAATTTTTGTTTGTTGGTTGGTTTTTAATATATTTGTATGGTTTTGTGTGTGTGTGTGTGTGTGTGTGTGTGTGTGTGTGTGTGTCTGCTCCTTTACTCTTCTTTTTTTTCCAAGTGAATACAGGTCCCCTAGAGTCTTGCCCTGTCAACACGAAGTCCCTCTAGGTGGATGAGTAATCATCCTCATCTAACTAACAAGGAAATATCTTTTTGTGAACTTCAGCAAAAATGGCTGTCTGTGGTGGTCTGGGAAACTTTCAGTGTCACTCTACCACTACCCTTGGAGAGTTACTAGTGTGCTGTGAGGGACATATCACTCAACTACAACTGAAAAACACACATAACACACTAAAGGGAAAATACTAATTACACACACAGAAGATTGAAGAGATTGCACCACTGGACTACACAGGACACATACTATGTAAGACAAACACTAAGAGAAATAAGAGATAGGTCTACTACATAAAAGCAAACACAGAGAAGAAATCAGAATAAGAAAACAAAAAAACATGTCCCAAATAAAGGAACAACAACAACAACAACAACAAAAAAAAAAAACTCACCAGAAATAGAATTAAATGAAATGGAGGCAATTAACCTATCAGAGCAAAAGTTTAGAAAGCAGGTTATAAGAATGCTTAAGAAAGTTATTGAAAACTTCAACCAAGAGATAACAGTCATAAAAAAGATATTGAAACCATAAGAAAAGAGCAACCAGAAATAAAGACTACAATAATTAAAATGAAGAATACACTAGAAGGAACCAACTACAGGTTGGATGAAGCAGAAAATTGAATTAGCATTCTGGAAAACAAGGTAGCAGAAAATACCTAAATGAAACAAAGAGAAAAAAATTTTTTGAAAAATGAGGATAGCCTGAGAGACCCCTGGCACAACATCAAGCATAACAACATTTGTATCATAGGGATACCAGAAGGTAAAGAGAAGAAGCAAAGAATTAAAAACCTGTTCAAAAATATAATGACTGAAAACTTCCCGAACCTGGCAAAATTCATAGATACACAAACCCAAGAAGCAGAGAGAGTACCCTTCAAGGTGAACCCCAATAGGCCCATACCAAGACACATAATAGTCAAAATGACAAAGATTAAAGACAAAGAGAGAATCTTAAAAGCAGTAAGAGAAAGACAACAATTTATCTACATTGGAGCTTGCATAAGGCTCTCAGTAGATTTCTCAATAGAAACTTTGCAGGCCAGAAGATAATGGCAGGAAATACTAAAAGTCATAAAAAACAAGGGTGCACAACCAAGATTACTCTCCCCAGCAGGACTATCATTTAAAATTGAAGGAGTGATAAAGAATTTCTCAAATAAGAAGAAGCTAAAAGAATATACCACCAAAGTTGGTGTTACAAGAAATGCTAAGGGGAATTCTTTAAACAGAAGAAAGGAGAAAACAAACAAACAAAAAGTAAAATAAAATAAATGAATAATAACATAGTGTTAACTATGTGCTTATCAATAATCATTTTAAATGTAAATGGACTAAATGTGCCAATCAAAAGACGGGGTAGCTGAATGGATAAGAAAACAAGACTCAGGCATATATTGTTTATAAAACACTCACCTCAGAAGGAAAGATACACATAGACTGAATGTAAAGAGATGGAAAAGGATATTTCATGCAAATGGAAATGAAAAAAAGCTGTGCTAGCAATACTTGCATCAGATAAAATAAAGCTTAAAACAAAGACTGTAACAAAAGACAAAGAAGGACATTAAATAATTATAAAGGGATCTCTTGTAAACATTTATGCACCCAACATAGATACACCTAAATACATAAAGCAAATATTGACTGACATAAAGGCAGACATAAACTGTAACACAATCATAGTAGAGGACTTTAACACCCCACTAACACCAATGGACAGATCTTACCGACAGAAAATCAACATGGATACAGTGGCTTTAAATGACACACTAGAGTAAATGGATTAAATTAATATTTTTAGAGAATTACATCCCAAAGCAGCAGAATATACGTTCCTTTCAAACCTATATGGAACATTTTCCAAGATAGACCATATGTGAGGCCACAAAACTAGCCTCAATTAATTTTAAAAATTTGAAATTATACCAAGTACACTCTCTGACCACAACAGTATAAAACTAGAAATGAATTACAAGAAAAAAACTGAAAAATGCACAGACACCTGAAGGCTAAACAATATGCTACTAAACAATGAAAGGGTCAAGAAGGAGATTAAAGAAGAAATCAAAAGGTATCTTGAGACACATGAGAATAAAAAAAAAAAAATTACCCAAAGTCTATGGGACATAGTAAAAGCAGTCCTGAGAGGAGAATTCAGAACAATGCAGACTGACCTAAAGAAATGAGAAAAATCTTAAAGAAACAATTTAACCTTACACCTCAGAAAACTGGAAAAACAAAACAAAACAAAACCTAAAATCAGCACAAAGAGGGAAATAATAAAAATCAGAGTGGAAATAAGTGAAATTGAGACTAAGAAGATAATACAAAAGATCAATGAAAGCAAGAGCTGGTTCTTTGATAATATAAACAAAATTGGCAAACCTTTAACCATAAGCCTCAGAAAAGAAAGAGAGAGAGGACCCAAATGAATAAAATCAGAAATGAAAGAGGAAAAGTTACTAGACACCACAGAAATGCAAGAAATTATAAGAAAATCATATGCCAACAAATTCAGGAATTTTGAAGAAATGCATAAATTTTTAGAAACATACAAACTTTCAAGTTTAAATCAAGTACAAACAGAAAATCTAAATAGGCCAATTACTAGCAATGAAATTGAATCAGTAATTAACAAGCTCCCAACAAAGAAAAGTCCTAGACCAGATAGCTTCACAGGTGAATTTTACCAAACATTCAAAAAATAATTTAAACCTATACTTCTACAACTGTTTCACAAAATCCAGAGAGAGGGCAGGCTTTCAGACTTATTTTATGAGGCCACCATTACACTGATTCCAAAACCAGATAAAGGCATAACAACAACAACAAAATTATCGGCCAATATCCTAAATGAACATAGATGCAAAAATTCTCAACAAAATATTAGCAAATTGAATTCAGTGATACATTAAAAAAATCATACACCATGATCAGGTGGGATTAATTTCCAAGATACAACTTTGGTTTAATATATGTAAATAAATTAATGTGATATACCACATAAACAAAATGAAAAATAAAAATTATATGGGCATTTCAATAGATGCAGAAAAAGCATTTGATGAAATTCAACAACCATTTATGATAAAAATACTCAACAAGGTGAAAATAGAAGGGGCATATCTTAAGTTAATGAAGGCTATGTATGATAAACCCACAGCTAACATCGTACTTGATGAGGAAAAACTAGAAGCATTCTCCTTAAGATCAGGAACAAAAAAAGGATGCCCACTGTCACCACTTTTATTCAACATAGTATTGGAAGTCTTAGCCACAGCAATCAGACAAGATTATCATTATTTGCAGATGACATAATATTTTATATAGAGAATCCCAAAGATTCAACCCTAAAATTACTGGAACTAATAAATGAATTTAGTAAGGTAGCAGGATACAAAATCAATATATAGAAATCAGTTGCAATCTTATACATCAATAACAAACTAGCAGAAGGAAAAATCCCATTTAAAATTGCATCAAAAATAAATAAAATACCTAGGAATAAATTAAACCAAGGAAGTAAAAGACCCATACTCAGAAAATAAGAGGGCACTGAAGAGAGAAGTCAAAGAAGACAGAAATAAATGGAAACACATAGCATGTTCATGGATAGGAAGAATTAATATAGTTAAAATGTCTATAGTATCCAAAGGAATCTATAGATTCAATGCAATTCCCATCAAAATACCAAAGGCATTCTTCACAGAAATAGAACATGATCCTAAAGTGATCCTAAACTTTATATGGAACCATAAAAGACCTAGAATAGCCATAGCAACCCTGAGGGGAAAAAAAATAGTTGGAGAATCAAGCTATCAGACATCAAATCATATTATAAGGCCACAGTTATCAAAACAGCATGGTATTGGCATAAAAACAGACACACAGATCAATGGAATAGAATAGAGAGCCCAGAAACAAATCAATGTCTGTATGGCCAACTAATCTACGATAAAGAAGCAAGAACTTTGATTGGGGTAAACACAGTTTTTTCAACAAATGGTGTGGGAAAACTGGAAAGATAAATGCAAAAAAATGAAATTGGACCATCTTCTTACACCATATACAAAAATAAATTCAAATTGGATTAAAGGCATAAATATAAGACCTGAAACTATAAAACTCCTCAAAGAAAATATAGGAAGTAACCTCTCAGACATTACCTGTAGCAATACATTCAATGATATATGTGTCCTCAGGCAAGGGAAATGGAGGAAAAATAAACAAATGGGACTAAATCAGACTGAAAAGTTTTTTACAGGAAAAGAAACCATCAACAAAACAAAAAGACATCCTACAGAAAGGAGAAAATGTTCACCAATGGGCAACAGACAAAGAGTTAATATCCAAATTTGTAGGAAACTTGTACAATTCAACACTCAAAAAACAACCAACCTGATTTAAAAATGGGCAGAAGACCTAAATAAACAGTTCTCCAAAGAGGACACACAGGTGGCCAATATTCACATGAAAAGATGTATAACATCACTAATTATCAGAGAAATGCTAATCAAAATCATTATGCAATACCACTTCACCCCTGTCACAATGGCTCTCATTACTAAATCAACCAACAACAAATGTTGGCAAGGATGTGGAGAAAAGGGAGCCCTTATACATTGCTGGTGGGACTGCAAATTTGTCCAACCATTATGGAAAACAGTATACAAGTTCCTAAAATAATTAAATGTAGAACTACCTTATGATCCAGCAATTCCACTCCTGGGTATTTATCCAAAGAAATCCAAAGTGCTAATCCACAAAAGTATATGCACACCTATGTTTATTGCAGCATTATTCACAATAGTCAAGATGTAGAAGCAACCTAAATATCAATCAATAAATGACTGGATAAAGAAGCTTTGGTACATTTACACAATGGAGTGTTACTCAGCCATAAAGAAGAATGAAATCTTACCTTTTGCAACAACATGGATGGAACTAGAAGATACCATGGTAATTGAAATTAGACTGAGAAAGACAAATACCAAATGATCTCACTTATATGTGGAATCTAAAGAACAAAATAAAGAAACAATCAAAATAGAATACAAACAAAAACATAAAACTCAATTAAAATATGGGCAGATCATCATGCTAAATGAAATAAGACAGTAAAAAACCAAGAACTACATTATTCCACTCATAGAACATAAAATTGAAAACAACAAAGAAACAAAATTCATAGACACAGTCAATAATTTAGTAGTTATCTGACAGTAAGCGGGGAGAAGTTTGAGGGAGAAGAGATAGTGACACAAATATATGGTGATGGAAAGAGAACTGACTCTGAGTGAAGAACACATAATGCAACACATGGAGGATGCAATGTAGAATTGTGAACCTTGAACCTATATAATTTTTACTGATCAATGTCACCCCAATAAATTTAACAATAAAAAGTCATAAAATTTATCAATGATAAAAGTAAATAAAAGAATTGTGTCTGTAAAAAAACAAGAAAATTATAGATAAAAACCATATGATTACATCAATTGATGCAGAAAAAGCACTTGCCAGGACACAGTATAAATTTATGATACAAACACTAAGTAGAATGAGCATAGGAAAAAAAAAACACCTCAATATAATAAAAGCCATATATGCCAAACCGTTAGCTTCTATCATACTGTATTGAAAACACTGAAGCCTTTCTTCCTAAAATCAGCAACTAGGCAGGTATGCCCTTTGTCAACACTGATATTTAACATAATACTGGAAGTTTTATCTAGAGAAATCAGGCAAAAGAAAAAAATAAAAGCTTTCTGAATTAGGAGAGAAGTCAAACTGTCATTATTTGCAAATTACATGATCCTTTATCTAGAATATTTCAAAGACTCTGCTAGAAAACTATCAGAAATAATAAATGAATACAGTAAAGTTGCAAGATATAAAATCAATGTAGAAAAATCAACATTTTTATGTATCAACAACAAAGTATCAGAAATATAATGAGAGAATCAATACCTTTTATCATTGTAACAAAAAGGATAAAATACTTGGAAATTAACAAGGAATGTGAAGGACTTATACACTGAAAACTATAAGACACTATTTAAAAAATAAAAGAGAACACAAAGAAATGAAAAGATATTTTGTGTGCATGGATTGGAAGAGTCAACATTGTTAAAATAATCATATTACCCCAAACAATGTACAGATGCAATTAATTCCCATAAATTCCCAGACATTCTTTTAAGAAATGGGTGAAAAAATTATAGATTCACATAAAACCACAAAAACCCTGAATAGCCAAAGCAATCCTACATAAAATGTAGGAGCCCTCGAACCCAGTCCACAACCTCATATGGACTGGCTAAGAAATATATAAGGCCCCCACATCATGAGGAATGAATGTGTGCTAATTGTGCCCTGATGCAAACATAGGCACTCTGATAGAGATCTGTGCAGACACAGATGGAATGTATGAAATCATGATGTGGGCACCAGCTCATTGAGCTTTACTTGTCCTACCCTTAATTCCCTAACTTGAACATTAACTAAGACCACCTATTACTAGTTAACTCTGCAGACCTGCTTGTCTACACACAGTCCCATAATCACTTTTCTCCTACATCAGTTAGCCTTAGGCACTTTGCAATCACCATGCCAAGCCTTCTAAATAAAAAGGCAGGGAAGAGAGCCTCAGGAAGTCTCCTCCTTGAAGATAGCCTTTCCCTCTCCCTCTTGACAAAACTTTTCTATCTTGAGGAGTTATTTCATGTGTTTCAGGTGAGTCCCAGCTGGCCTGGAGATACATAATAAAAAAGAAATAGTCTGGAAGTATCATGCTTTTCAATTTTAATATAAACTATAAAGCATCAATAATCAAAACAGCTTTATATTGTCAGAAAAATGGAGGTGCAGACCAACACAACAGAATCAAAAACCTAGAAATAAACCCACCAATATATGAACAAATATTTTTGTCAGCTCTCTTTTTATCATCATACGTTTGTCTCTGTCCTTTCTTCTCCCCCACTTCCCCCGGACAAATAAATTTTTATAAAGAACCAAAAAATACACAATGAAAAAAAGAAAGCCTCTACAGTAAATAGTGCTGAGAAAATTGGAAAACTATATGCAAAAGAATGTATCTGAAATGTGAACTATCAACACAAAATGTATCAAGATCTCCACATAGAACATGAAACAATAAATTGTATATAGAAAAACATTGGTTCTAAATTTATAGACCTTGGGTTCAGAGAGAACTTCATGAAACTGACATCAAAGCCAAGGGAAGTAAAAGCAAAATTAAATCAATGCAACTGTATCAAACTGGAAAGCTTCTGCACAGCAAAAGAAATCAGCAAGGCAGAGACACCAAACCAAATGGGAGAAAATATTTGCAAACAATGCATCTGATAAGAAACTTATATCTAAAAAATATAAAGAATTTATACAACTCAAGAAAAAAAAGCCAATTAAAAAGTAAGCAGAGTAAGTGACCTGAACAGATACTTTGCCCATGAAGACATATGAATGGCCAACAGATACATAGAAAATTGTTCAACTTCATTAGCTATTAGGCAAATGCAAAGCAAAACCACAATGACACACCACCTCACACCTTTTAGATTGACTATTATCAACAACACAAGGAATAACAAGTCCTGGAGTGGCTATGGAGAAAAGGCAACCCTCACATACTGCTGGGGAAAATGCAAGTTGATACAACCACTATGGAGAGAAGTATGGAGGTTCCTCAGAAAATCGGAAATAAAGTTACCATATGACCAGGCCATACCCCTTCTGGGTATCTACTTCAAAAATTTGAAAACCTTAGTCTGCAAAGACTTGCATTCCACCATGGTCATTGTAGCACTTTTCACAGTGGCCAAGTCATGAAAACAACTGAGGTGTTCTTTCATAGATGACTGGATAAAGAAGCTGTGGTACTTACACACAATGGAATATTACTCAGCTATAAGAAAAGATGAAATACTGCCATTTGCAACAACATGGATGGACTTTGAGGTTATCACGCTAAGCTAAATAAGCCAGACAGAAGAAAACAGGAATCATATGACTTCACATATATGTGGAATATAAAAATGAAAGCAACAGCAACAATAAAAAACTCATGGACACAGTCAATATGTTAGTAGTTACCTGAAGGTAAGGGGGAGATTGGTGGGAGTGGAGTAAGAGGGAGTCAAATTATGGTAATAAAAATAGAACTGACTCTCACATAATACAATACATAGTCAATACACTGTAGAATTGTACAACCGGAACCTATGCAAATTTTTCTAACCAATGTCACTGTAATGATTTTAATAATAACAAAAAAATTCATTCACTAACTGTGAAAACCATAAGGGAACAAGTAAACAATTAGGAAAAATTTAACTGAAAATCTTGGCATGAGAATGAAGTGTTCATATTTGTCTCAAAGGAACTCATTGATGAATAAAAAGAAAGGAGAGTCAAAATTTGCCAAGACCTTTTACAGGGGCAAAAAAATGTTTTGGGCCATGTTATTACTGGTGATGAAACATTGGTGTACCAATATGACCCTGAAACAAAGCTTCAAGTGCACAATAGAACTCAACCAATTCTCCATGACCAAAAAGTTCTGTCCAAATCAAGAGTCAAAACAGTGTTGCTAAACTTTTTTGACAGCACAAAGATTTTTCATTATGAATTCATACCAACTCCACAGTCAGCCAAGTTTACTATTTGGAAGTGTTGAAAAGGCTACGTGAAAAAGTTAGACAAAAACAACCTGAACATTTTGCCAGCAACTCATGGCTCTCGCATCACAAAAATGAACCAGCTTATACAGCACTGCCAGTGTGGGAGTTTTTAGCCAGTACACAAATAACGGTATTGGAATAACCTCTCTACTCACTTGATCTGGCCCCCAATAATATTTTATTCATCCTAAGATAGAGGAATTGTTGAAAGAAGGACATTTTGATGACATTCAGGACATCAAATGTAATATGATGACAGCTCTGATGGCCATTCCAAAATAAGAGTGCCAAAATTGCTTTGGAGGGCAGACTAGGCCCTGATGTTGGTGCATAACTTTCCAATGGGAGTACTTCAAAGGTGAACACAGTAATATTCATCAATGAGTTATGTAGCACTTTTTCTAGGATGAGTTCATTAACATAGTTGTTAGACCTCATATTTGAATGGTTATTTCCATCCACTGACTGAGGCATTCAAGTTACCCTACAAGCTCAAAAACTCCTTTCTCTACTTACAATTTGTAAATATATTTTCTTGTGTCTTGCACTATTAACAGCAAAGATGTTTAGTATGCAATGTTGTGTAAAATTCTCTAATAATTTTTCTTTATGGTTAGACTTATTGGGTAACATCGGTTAACTAGAATTACAGAGATTCCAGGTGGAAAATTCTACAGTGCATTGTCTGTGTTGCATTGTATGTTCACCATCCAGTGTCAGTTCTCTTTCCATCACCCTATATTTAGTTTTCCATTCCTCCTCTTCCAACCTATCCCTCTCGTTCCACCCTTTCCTCCTTTGCCCCAAGGTAACCACTCAATGATTGACTGTGTCCATTAGTCATAGTATTTTTTTTGTTTTTTAATTTGTTGCTTTCACTTTTATATTTTACAGATGAGTGAAGTGGTATGGTTCTTGGTTTTTTCTGTGTGGCTTATTTTGCTTAACATAATGTTCTCAAGGTAAATCCATTTTGTTGCAACTGGCAGTATTTCTTTATTTCTTATAGCTGAGTAATATTCCACTGTGTATATGTACCACAGCTTCTTTATCCAGTCATCTATTAAAAGGAATTTTTGTTGCTTCTATGTGTTGGCCACCATGAACAGTGCTGCAATGAATGTTGGGGTACATTCAGTCTTTGCAAACTAAAGTTTTTAATTTTTTTGAATAGATACCCAGAAGAGGGATTGTCAGGTTATTCTTGCTTTTGGAGGAACCTCCACACTGTCCTCCATTGTGATTATACCAATTTACATTACCACCAGTAGTGTACAAGGATACCTTTTTCTCCACAGTCTGTCTGGTCCTTGTTATTCCTTGATAATAGCCATTCTAACAGGTGTAAGATGATACCTCATTGTGGCTTTGATTTTCATTTCTCTAATAGCTAATGAGATTGAGCATTTTTTCATATGTCTGTTGGCCATTTATATATCTTTGTGGAAGAAGTTACTGTTCAAGTCCTCTGACAACTTCTGATTGGGTTGTTTGTTTTTTGTTGTTGTTGAATCATGCTAGTTTTTTATATAATTTAGATATTAGAGCCTTATAGGTACTTCGTTTGCAAATATTTTCTCCCATTTGGTTGGCTGTCTCTTTGCTTTGTTAATGGTTTCTTTTGCTGTGCACAAGCTTTTTAGTGTGATACAGTCCCATTTATTTATTTTTACTTTGACCTCCCTTGCCTTTGAAGTCAGGTTTTTGAAGTCCTCCTGGAGCCTGAGGATTATGGATTTGGTACCAATGTTTTCTTCTATACAGTTTATTGTTTCAGGTCTTATGTGAAGGTCTTTAATCCACTTTAAATTAATTTTAGCATATAGTGACATTTCACAGCTCAGATTCATTCTTTTGATATGTTTTGCCAGTCTTCCCAGCATCATCTAATGAAGAGTATTTCTTTACCCCATTGCATATTTTTTGTTTTTTTCTCAAAAATTATTTGTCCATATGTTTGTGGATTTATTTCTGGGTTTTTGGTTCTGTTTCATTGGTCTCTGTATCTGTTTTTCTGCCAATATCAAGATGTTTTTATTATTAATGCTTTGTAATATGAACTGAAATTGGGGAACATTATACAACCAACTTTATTACTTTTATATAGTATTGCTCTGGCAATTCAAGAAATTTTGTGATTCCATACAAATCTGATAATTTCATAATCTATTTTGTGAAAGAATGTTTGTGAGATTTTGATGGGAATTGCATTAAATCTATATTACTTTGGGTAATATGGCCATTTTGATAATGTTAAATCTTCCAATCTATGAACGCAAAGAATCTTTCCATTTCTTTGTGTCCTTTTCAATTTCTTTCAAAAGTATCTTATAGTTTTTTATGTATAAGTTTGTAACTTTGTTAAGTTAATTCTCAGGTATTTTATTCTATTTGTTTTGATCTCAACTGGCCATATATATTTTTTCTCTTTTATTTATTCTCTTTTTTTCTGAAGATTTTTTGTAGGTATATAAGAATGTGTATTGATTTTGTATCCTGTGACTCTACTGTATTTGCTCTATGTTTCTAATAGTTTTGGGGTGAAGTCTTCACAATTTTTTATGTAAAGGATCATTTCATCTGCAAATAGTGACAGTTTGACTTCTTCTTTCTTGATTTGGATACCTTTTATTCCTTTCTTTTGCCTAATTTCTATGGCTAGAACTTCTAATACTGAATAGCAGTGGTGACAGAGGTCATCACTGTCTTATTCCTGATTTCAGCGGAATGAGCTTCAGCTTTTCTCCATTCAGCTGAGGGTTTGTTATATATGTCCTTTATTATGTTGAGGTACTTTCCTTCTATACCCATTTTATTAATTCTTTTGATCATGAATGGATGTTATAGCTTATCAACATTTTTTGCATCAATTGATAGCATCATATAGTTTTTATCTTTTATTTTGTTAATGTGGTGTATCACACTGAAGGATGTTTTTATGTTCAACCATCCTTCTGCTCCTGGGATAAATTCCACTTGATCATAGTATATATCTGTTTGATACATTGTTGTATTATATTTTATAATACTTTTTTAGTATTTGTGCATTTTGTTTATCAGAGTATTGGTCTATAGTCATTTTTGTGTGTGTTTATTTTTTACCAGGTTTTGATATTAGGGTAATGTTGGCCTCATACAATGAGTTTGGAAGTAATGCCTCATGCAAAATTTTTTTGAAAGAGTCTGAGGAGAATAGGCATTATTTTTTCTTTGAATGCTTGGTGAAATATGTTGGTGAGACCATCAGGTCTGGGACTTTTGCCTTTGGGAATGTTTTTGATTTTTCTTTTTAATTTCTTTACTATTGATTGGTTTATTTAAATTACCCAGGTCATCTTGGTTCTGTCTAGGTAAACTATTTGTTTCTAGAAACTTGCTCATTTCTTCTAAATTGTTAAAATTAGTGGCAGGAAACCCTTCATAATATTTTCTTATGATCCTTTTTAATTTCTGTGGCATCAGTGGTAATTTCTACCTTTTCATTTCTAATTTTGGATATTTGTGTTCTTTCATTTCATCTTTTGGTAAATCTAGCCAGGAGTTTGTCAATTTTATTGATGTTTTTTCAAGAACCGGCTCTTTGTTGCATTAATTTTTCCTATTATTTCTCTACTTTCTATTTCATTTAGCTCTGCTCTAATTTTTATGATTTATTTCCTTCTGCTGACTTATGGATTTTTACTGTTCTGCCTTTTCTACTTCTTTAAGTTAGGATGTTAGGATGTTTATATCTGTTGTTTTTTCTTTTCTATTTCTTAAGACAGGCCTATAATGATACAAATTTCCCTCTTATTATGCTTTTGCCGCATCTCAATAATTTTGAAATGTTGTATTTTCATTGTCATTAGTTTCTATGTATTTTTAAATCTTTTATTTTATTTGTTCTTTGATCCAGTAATTTTTTAATAAGATGTTGTTTAATCTCCATGTATATGTAATTTTTTTCTGCTTTCTTTTTGCAATTGATCTGCAACTCCAAAGCTTTGTAATCTGAGAATATACTAGATATAATTTCAACCTTCTTGAATTTGCTGAGGCTAGTTCTGTGTCTCAGCATATGGTCTATCCTTGAGAAGGTTTCATGTGCACTAGAAAAGAAGGTATAGTATTTTTTTGTTGGATAATGTGTCCTGTAAGTGTCAACTATGTCCAGTTGCTGTAATGTGTCATTTAAGGCTATTTTTCTTATTTGTTCTGTTTGGATGATCTGTTCTTGGCTATTAAGGGGGTGTTTATGTTCCCTACAATGATTGTGTTTTTGTCAGTTTCTCCTTTCACATCTGTTAGTAGTTGCTTTCTATATTTTGGTGCTTCCTAATTGGAAGCATATATATTAAATAGTGTCAAGTTTTCTTGTTGTTGTATTGTCCCTTTTATCAATATGAAATGTCCATCTTTCTCTCTTGTTATCTTTTTTAATCTGAAGTTTGTTTAATCAAACATCAGTATGGCAACTCCTGCTTTACTCTGAATACAATTTGCTTGGAGTATTGTTTTCCTTCATTTCACTCTGAGTCTGTGTTTGTCCTTATGGCTGAGGTGTGTCTCTTGGAGACAGCATATGGACAGGTTTTGTTTTTTAATACAGTTTGTTACTCTGTCTTTTAATTGGTGAGTTCAGTCCATTTACCTTTAGAGTAATGATTGATATGTGAGGATTTTCTATGGCCATTACTTCTTTTTTAACTTTTATTTCTTTTTTGTTGTCCCAACTCTATTCTATTTATTCTGATGTTTTGTTTCAGGTCAAAGAACCTCATTAAGTATTTCATAAAATCCCAATCTGGTGTTAGAGAATTTCCTCAGCTTCTGTGTGTCTGAGAAGGTCTTTATGCCTCTTCATATCTGAAGAATAATTTTGCTAGATAATTTATTCTTCATTGAAAGTTTCTCTTTTTTAATATTCTGAATATTTCATTCCACTCCCTCCTGACTTGTAGAGTTTATTCTGAGAAGTCTGGTAATGGGTTATTCTTTAAAGGTTATAGTTTTTTATTCCTTGGCATCCATGAGAATTGTCCCTTTGTCTTTGGTTTATGACATCTTCAGTATAATGTGTCTTGGAGAAGATCAGCTAGGGTCCATGTTCCTAGGAGACCTATTTTCTTTTTCAATTTGATGTTCCAGATCTTTCCATAGGTTTGGAAAGTTCTCATCTACTATTTATTTGAGTATGCTCTTTGTAGAGTTTTCTGCCCCTTTTTCTAAGTCTATTACTCTTACATTGTTTTTTCTAATTGAGTCTGATAGTTCTTATAAAGTCCTTTCAATCCTTTTGACTCTGTATTCCCTATCTTTTTCTTTCTGTGTTGTTTCCATGTTCTGATCTTTAATATCACTATTTCTTTCCTTTATCTGGTGGGCCCTGTTTCTTATGGCAATTATTTTATTTCTCACTTCTTTTATTGTATTATTTATCTCTTGAATTTCCATCTGAATTTTCTTTATAATTTTACTTTCTTTGTTAAAATGATTTTTTGTTGTTGTTCATGAATTTCTTTTCTGAGATCATTCATCTCAGCAATACTGTTCTACCAATATGTTTTCATTTCTCTGAGAGCCTTTAGAACTGCAGCCTTGTACTCTATGACACTTAGTTCATATAATGTCCTTTCCTGGAGATTTTAAATCTTTTTTCTGAGAGGTTTTGAATCCTGAGATACTCATATGGTTTTCTGTGTTCTTTTTCTTCAGCATGAGGGCTTTACCTCTGACAATATGGTGAAGATATCTCCTTTCTTCCCAGTTGGTATTGCTGTGGTTTCTTGCTGTAGAACAGACACTAGGTGATGCTGAGGAGCAAGCTTTAGGAGAAGGTGGAGGTGGTTAAGTCATATCTATGGCCTACACCTGTGCTTGGAGGAGAGGTGGTCCAGGTCACTCCACTTTTTGTAGTTTGTTGGAGAAGCTGGGGAAGCAAGCATGATGGAATGCAAGCTGAGGCCATTCACGTTGCCAGGGCAAGTGCTGCCAGCTCAGTCTTTCTCTCTTCTCCTGAGCCTGTGTTTTACTGAGGACCGTGTTTAAGTGTTACAGCATTTCTACAATAGTCACTCTCAGCAGTGTTTTCAAGAGCTTAGAGCTGTGGTGCTACAGCTGGGGTCCTTATTCCCACCTAGGGAAGTTCAGATCCTTTGCTCAACTTCTGTGCCACCCAAGCTGTGGCTCCCAGACTGTGTCTCTGACATGCTGCTGCTAGGTCCATCTCACTCACAGTCTCGTAGGGTCCCTGGCCTTCACTCTTATCACCACTTGGCTTCCCCAGCCCCCATCCCCACCTTGTATCTTGCTGCTCCTTGGCCAGTGTACTCTGATTACTTCCTAATTCCTTCAATTAGCCAGGGTTGAGTTGGGTTGTGATCCATTTCTGGTCCCTCCCTTTTCTCCCACTCACCCCCGCTTTCTCTAACTTTCAGGTATTTTCTTGCAATGCATGGATCTCTGCACTGTCACTGAGCCACTCAGGGTTTCCTGTGTTGGATCTTGGATAGCTGTTTAATTGCTTTTTCCAGATGAGGTTTTAGAGATCCCCTCTTTGGTCACCATCTTGCCCAGCTTCTTCATTTAATAATTTTTTTGTCATTAATGCCATTAGATTCTAATTTATTTATACTTAAATATAAATGATGCCGCTTAGTAAATTTTGAGTATTATTTGTAAATTCAATATAATGGTAAATTTATTACCACATGACAAAAATGTAAAATAAAAATAATGTCATTTTTATACAAAGTAGCTCAAAATGTCATTATTAAATGAATAAGTCAAAATATCAACTATTTTATGTGTGTCTTTTTAACACATTTTGAAAAAACTTGAAGTCAATTAACACAGTGAAAGTGTTAAGATGTATTATATTTATGATACTAACAATATAAAATTAGGTTGTTTGTAGGAAGCAGAAATTTACTAGAAAATTCCCTCCCAAACTAGTATCCAGACAGAAGTCAACCTTTTCCCTATGTCATTATAAAAATGATAAAAAGATGTAATGATCTTAGAATACGTGCACACACACACACACACAATACCAAAAAAATGTCTATACATTATAAGAAATGAAAAACCCATATTAAAATTGTAATAGTTAATAAATACTGATAAAAATAATAAATACAAGTCATATTTGACTTCTGCAATTACAAGAGGTGCTCAAAGTAGTTATCATCAGTATTTATGCAAAATGTAGATGACATCTCTTAAAATGTGTTTACATTTTTGGCACCCCAGTATACATAAGTATTTTGTCCCTTAGGTTACAATTGCAGTAAACGCTAAGACTCCTTGTAACTTAATTTATTCATGAAGTTGCATACAAAGAAATAGCACAAAACAGAAAAGCAATAAAATGACATCTCTTCTAACCTCTAGCTGAATCTCTTTTTAAAAAGTGAAGGGGATTTATTTCCTAGTGAAGCTGCATTTCTCAAATGTTAAGGACTCTCCTTTTCAAACACCCCCACCTTGGTCTTCCACAAATTCAATTAATTTTTATTAATTTAAAAATAAGTATTCCATTTAAACACCTGCCTCTTCTCTTTAAGAGTATTTGAAATAGAGCAATTTTGTCTTTTCATGACTTGCATCCATATCCCTTTCTTTTATTTTGTTTTGATTCTAAATAGCATGTAATCTGGGTACCAAAGTAGCAACAACTTTTCATTATGTGAGTGAGGAGAACTTACAAATAAAAATATTTGCTGAATGCATACATTACTTAAGTATTGAAAGTTAAGATAGGTGTTTCCTTAATCAAGTATAATTTGATTTTTAAAATTTAATTGGCTAAATTTCCAAATGACAGAAATGTAGATTGTATTATACATATTGAATTTGTTTTGTAAAATGGAAACACTATTTTTAAAATAACTTAACTACTTCTATTTTGTATCTAGATTTATATCTTCTCACATAAACACTAGGATGCAAGCTTTCAAATACTTTTGTCCAATATGACTGCACAATTCAGAATAAAAAATATTTGGAAATTTATTTTCTCTTGCAATGAGGGATGATGGGTGATATAGTAAACGAATATGCCTTTTTACTTGTCTTATTTATTTGTGTTTTTAGTTGGTGGAAAGCAGAAATCTGGAACCCTTTTTTAAATATTTGACTACTCTCCCATCATAAAATTCCTTTTATATAACAGGTCACGTAAGAACACAGCAGGCAGACACTTAAAGTCAGTTGATAATTTCTTTCAGCTTAGTGACTCACCACCCCCATGAGAGGTGCTCTTTCTAGTTTACATTTTAATTTTTGATTTTTCAAGCTGGCCTAAGTCCTTAGAGGTGAGCATAACAATCTGACAATGTATATAGCATGTGTTGTTTGAAGCCATCTGTTTGTATGGAATAAAAGATAACTTTTCAGGTGTCACTTTTATCACTGTTGATTGTCAGGATAGCATTTATTCTTCCCCAATTTATCTTCTCTTATTGCATTTTTCATCAGTTTTCCCCATGATGATCTAATTAATGTCAGGGACAGAGTGTTTGACAACTTGTCAACGCAGGTGGGCTGCAACTGCTCTTTTTTGTCATTATTTTTCTTTTATCTGAAGAAAGAGTAAGAGTATATTTTCCATCATATTACAAAGGATCTGCCAGAATATATTTGATGTATTTTTTGAAAAACGTAAATCTTGGAAAAACATATTAAAGAAAAATATTTTATTTTGTAAGACAACTATTCATTTACAATTTTACCATACCTAAAATTATAATTGCTCACTAATTAATTTAATAATAAACCTGTTCTGAAGACTAATTATATTTCAGGAAATGTATGTTGTAACAAAGATCAAAGATGAGTAACATATCGAAGATTAATTGACCAGTGATAGAGAACTTCACAAATAGCACCCAAACAAACATAAATGGACATATATAACAAAAATTATAACATAATTACTATAGCAAAATATGTATGGTGTCCTATGGAAGTAAACTAGAAGAAGCTATGTGTTCTTCTATTGAGGGTGATGAGAACATGTCCTTAGTAGAGAAAATACTTAGCTTGGCTAAAAAGGATGGTAATGTTCAGGTGGAGTGAGCTGACATCAACAATATAATAAATAACTTGGGTAATATTCAGAGACACCAAGAGTATGCCATACTAGGGCCATTATTTTATTGACTCTAGAGCTAGGAAAGAGTAGGAGATATGACTGTCAAGTAGTATGAGTTACTGTTGATTACTCGATGCCAAGCTAAGCATTTTGGATCTTATACTAAAGGCTATAAAAAATCACCACAGATTTTAGAAACACTATTTGTAAAATTCTAGTGAATACAAGTAAAATGACTTGTATTAATAAAGACATGAGAACATAGAATTCAATGATGATAGACCATTAATATAATCCACAAAATATTTATTGAGCACCTCCTATGTGTCTAATTCTAAAAATAACAAATGAATTAAACCAGGTCACTACCCTTGAGAAATTCATGCCCCAGTAGAGAGAGCTATCTATGAAAATATGAATATAATGATGTAAGTTGGCAAATTACTTATTGAAATTCTAAAAAAATAATGACTATAGATCCACTGATTGCTGTGAAGTATTAGGTAAATATGACAGAGAAGATTACATTTGAATGTTTCAGGTCAAATAAAAATTTTCAAATGTAAAATATAAAAGTAGATGATGTAAAATGAAAAGTTATATTTCAGAGGGAATGAATGAAATGAAAAACAATGAAAAAATTTTGCCTTGAGAAATATGATTGTGGTACCCATAAGAAATATATAAAGTTTTGGGAATGAATAGATTTGAAATGACTGGAAAAAGGTACTGTGTTTAATTTGGAGCATATTAAAATTGAAATGAGACAAGACAGTCAAGCAGCACTATCTAATAGGTAGCAGAAAATGTAGCTGGAGCTCAGAAGAAGGAGAAAATCTGAAAATATTTATTTGGAGGTCAGCATCATATAAGTGGTAGAGTCTTGAAAAAGTATGAGATTAAGAGAGAAAAATATGTAGAGTAAAAATAAAAGAGAATACTAAGATAAAGCAAAAGGAAAAGAGTTGGAAAGGAATAAGAACACCATGCCACAAAAGTGGAGGGAATTTGAGAAGTGGGTTGAGCAATTGATATGCAGTTGGTTACATTACACTCTAGAAAAAATCACTTCCACTCATTTGACAGTAGAGGACATTGGATTTTTTTTTAATTCATTTTTATTGTTAGACTTATTGGGGTGACATCTGTTAGCAAGGATTACATAGGTTTCAGGCATACAATTCTACAGTGCATTGTCAACTTGATGTATAATAAGTTCACCACCTAATGTGACTTCTCTTTCAATTACCTTATATTTAGCTTCCTCCCCTCCTCTCCCACCCCCTCCCCTTTCTCCCCTCCCTAACCCACTCGTCCCCAAATAAACATTAAACTATTGATTGTGTCCATGGGTTATTTGTTTGTTCATTTCTTTTTTTCTTTGCTTTCAGTTTTATATTCCGCATATGAGTGAAATCATGCAGTTCTTTCTTTTTTCTGTCTGGCTTATTTCAATTAGCATGATGATCTCCAGGTCCATCCATTTTGTTGCAAATGGCAATATTTCATCTTTTCTTACAGCTGAGTAATATTCCATTGTGTAAATGTACCACAGCTTCTTTATCCAGTCATCTGTCGCAGGGCACTTTGGTTGTTTCCATGTTTTGACCACTGTGAACAGCGCTGCAATGAACATTGGGGTACATAAGTCTTTGCGGACAAAGGTTTTTCAAGTTCTTTGGGTAGATCCCCAGAAGGGGGATTGCTGGGTCAAATGGTAGCTCCATTCCCAATTTTCTGAGGACCCTCCACACTGCCTTCCACAGTGGTTGTACCAGTTTGCACTCCCACCAGCAGTGAACCAGAGTTCCTTTTTCTCCACATCCTCTCCAGCACTTGTTATTCCTTGTCTTGTTGATAATAGCCATTCTCACAGGTGTGAGGTGGTATCTCATTGTGGTTTTGATTTGCATTTCCCTGATAGCTAATGAGGATGAGCATTTT
>PVJL010007062.1:0-83238 GCA_004026885.1 Lyroderma lyra | reverse complement strand
GCCATTCTATTTTGATCTATACAGCCAGCATCCCAACCATTTCTTCTCACCCATATTATTTTGAAGGAAATCTCAGACATCATATAACTTAATTTAAACAGATTTTAGTATATATATCTAAGAGATGAGGACTTAAAAATGCATATGTACATATATGTACACAAGTAGTGATTTTTATGTTAGTGTGTTTGATTTGGGATCATACTACTTGGTTTCTTACGTCTCTTTTTTTTTTTTCTTAAGTCTCTTTTAATGTGTAGGCCTGCCCGCTCCATCCATCTATCCATCCACCCATCTCTCTCTCTCTCTCTCTCTCTCTCTATCCATCCATCTCTCCTTCCCTCCCTCCCTCCTTCCCTCCCTCCCTCCCACCCTCCTTCCCTCCTTCCCTCCCTCCCTCCCTCTCTCCCTCTCTCTCTCTCTCTCTCTCTCTCAATTTGCTTGAAGAAACCAGCCTTATTTTGTTCTGTAATTCCCCCTAATCTAGATTTTGCTGTTTTGTGTCCCTTATGTGTTCAGCATATTTCTGTCTCTTGCAAATTGGTAGCTGGCTCTAAAGGACTGACCAGATTAGGACTGACTTCTTTTTAAGTGTTTTCTTCACACCCCCGTATCAGGAGCATGTGATGTCTGGTTGTGTTTCAGTTTTGTGATATTAACAGCTCCTGATGATAATGCCTAGATTAACTAACTAAAAGTTGGAAAATGTTGGTATCTCCTTCTGGCATTCCTTCCATTTATTTTTAATCAAAACCTATCAGGAAATAAAATTTTACTGAAGTCACTTAATAGCTTTAAGGGTAGTATTTTGAATTAGTATTCTAATTGACTTTGTTGCAGTGATTAAAATATAGTACATGATTTAGTGTTAAGATGTGCAGTATATGATATTGGATAGCTGATTACAGCAGAGTGACTTCAGTCCCAGATGGTTCATCTAGTTAGGAAGAGTCTTAGAGTGCTTACTGATGGCTGTTTCCCAGCTAGACATAGTAATTAGGGGTAGATGTGCACTGTGCTTAGTACGTAACTTCCCTACTTGTGTAACAGGAATTTCTGTTTTAAAGTCTTACCTGCTTATATATTATTTTTTCAATGAGTTTATATGCTTAATTTTCTAAAAATAAGTTCTAGCTTTGATTTGGAATCAGAAGCAATGAAGTCTCAAAATATGTCTCCTTATTACCATTAGCTTTGGTGTTACTTTCTGAAGACTTTGGTTTCAAAACTGCAGTTTTTTGGGTTTTTTTTTTTTTTTTTTAATTTTCTTTGATTATAGAAGGGAGTCTTGAAAGATAATCTGATTTTGTTCAGTTTTCTAGTTTACAATAAGCCCCATTTAGTAACTTATGCATTTTAAATTTGAGTATTATCCAAAGGGGTCTGGTGCCCACTTGGTGTCTTTGAGGACCTTTTTAGTTGTCCTCTGTTAATATTTGTAATATGACAGTATTTTTGTTTTTAGAAAGAATCAATTCGTTTAGGAAAAAAGCCAGTCACCTCATTGGTATTTCGTGTTAAGCAAGCAGGTGAAACTTGTGCACTAGAAAGTGGTCTAAAGCCTAGGGTTTGGTCTGCTCAATAAGAGTATCTGTGATGGGGTGAATAGGGGAGATTTTCTTGAATAAATCTTATTAAAGTGACCGAAAATTAACTTCTTTTCCCTCATGCATTCTTACTGCCTTTCCTCTTTATTCTTCAGATCTTATTCATGCTCAGTGCTCTTGAGGTGAGCAGACTTCTTACTCAAAGCTAATAGATATGGTTGAATTTAACTTCAGATACATGTGTCGTGGAATAAACTTGATTTTCACTTTTCTTTGGGGGATTTTGAGTCTGCTTTCCAGATGACTTTGGATTTTTGATTGTGTAAGTGGACATAGAAGGGATATTAAAGTGATAGATCAGGAAATAAAATTTAAGTTTTTCAGCATCTTGCCAGATGGCTCTTCAGCAAGTTTTTTTTTTTTTTTTTTTTTTTTTTTTTTTTTTTTTTTTTTTTTTTTTTTTTTTTTTTTTTGGTAACTCTCTAGAAAATAATGGTATAATAAATCTCTTTAATGAATAGCAGTTTTGTTTTCTGGGGCTTCATCTTGCTGCTAATAGCTTGTTGGAGCCAATATAAGGCTGGAATGATTCAGTTTAGGTGCCTATACAGCAGAGATAGATGTTACACTCTTAACCTACTTTTCCAGGTTCATCTAGAACACAGTGCTCACTCAAATTCAATGAATATTTTTTGAGTGAGGCTCCAGGCAACAGCGGTAAACCAGGCAGACAAGGGTCCCTGTCCTCGGAAGCGTACATCTTACAGAATTACTCACTGAATTCCCTAGGGGGAATAGGGGACTCCATGTGAGTTTCTCTCTGCCCAATTGTCCAGAGCTGCTTTTTGAGGAAAGTCAGAGACTTCCTTTAAGAAGAGAAAATAGAACACAAGCCAGGTTATAAAATTTAACAACATATCGTTATTTTTGTTGGCTTTGAGGTTGGTATGTAGAAAATAATGGATTTTCTTTCAGTAAACAAGAAACCTGCTAGTGATTTCTACCTATTGCCATTTTCTCTTTTTACTCCTATGATTTTGTGTGAATTGCAGTAGGTTTTTCTTAGTTTAGATGTACTGAAATAGTTCTTCTCTCTTCTCCTCTCTCCCCACCTTTAGTGCTATTCTAATATTATTTGGTTGGTCATTAGCTACTTCCAGTCCTTTGGGGAGTAGCTAAATATCCTGTACTTTTAAAGACAATCCCAATTTTAAGCATTTTGTTCCATTTTTGGACACTTAGTTTTTACTTTAGATAGTAAATGGTCCCTTCCATCAGTGCTCTTTAACCTGTGTGCATGGGCCTTGATGACTTTAAGGAGGTGAATCTCCTGAAAAGACAATGCCAAACTTTGTAGACGTGCTCGTTTCTTGGGGGAAGCCCGTTTGCTTTCAAGTGAGATTTTAATTAATAGGAGTGATAACATTTTCCCCCTTCTGGATTTACCTTGTAGAAAGTTAAAAGATTATCCAGCTGTTTATTATTATTGGAGCAGTGAATTCTTGAATCACTTGAAGTATTCTCTTGAGCCAAGTTGGATTATATAGAGATCAACTCAGAATGGCTTTGTTGTTTTTCTTTTATGTAATCTTAAAACATCAAATTTTAATCTGTGAGTTCTTGCATTTACCCCGTAGTTAGGGGCTGAATTTTGTGTCCCTTTCCCCTTCATAAATTGAAGCCCTAGCCCCCAGTGCCTACCTTGGAATGTAACTGAATTTGGAGAGAGGATGGGCCCTAATCTAATCTAACGGTGCCCTTAGAAGAAGAGAAATTGGGACACAAAAGGTAGACAAGGGGCATATGTGAACAGAGGAAAGGTGACATGAGGACACAGTGAGAAGGCAGCCAGTTATCCGCAAGCAAGGAGAAAGGCCTCAGAAAGAAACAAACTTGATGACACCTTGATCTTGGACTTCTAGCCTCCAGGACTGTGAGAAGTAACTTTTCTGTTGTTCAGGACACCCAGTCTGTGGTATTTTGTATGGCAGCCCTAGCAAACTAATACACCCATGACGAAGTAGTAGTTAAGTGACAATAAAAAGTACATAGCAAGGAAACTGAACTTTTTCTCTTTGCCCCAGTGCATTTTAGGGGAAATGATGAAATGTTGTGTATAGCTTTACACAGTCTAGTACTAGAAAGAGATGGTGGGGGGGTTCCCTGGTGGTGTAGTGGCTAAGGCTTCGGTGCTCTCAACTCCACGGCCTGGGTTCGATTCCCAGCCAGGGAACTACCCCCACCCCCACCCCCTACCCCCAAAAATGAGATGTTAGGACCTAGGAAATCTAGATATAACATTAACATTAATTCCTATTCTTATTGCTCTTATTGATTTGTTTATCATTTTAGAGTTTCCCACTTGCCTATGGTTATATTTTAATGTCATTCTGCTTTAGCATTTCTCACTCTGTGAAACCAATTTTTGTAAAATAGTTTGTAAATCAACACTGGAACAGTATGTCTGTGTATTCTCCCTTGTGTGTTCTGAACATTCATTCCAGCCCTATCTTATTCTCTGATAATGTCATCTGTTCTCACGCCTCTTCCAGGCTAGGCTGTCAGGTTTTGACGATACAAGCACACCTCAGACATATTGCGAGTTTGGTTCCAGACCACTGCAATAAAGCAGGTGTCACAATAAAGAACGGTGTCATCTTTTTGGTGGCGGGGGGAGGGGGGGGCTTGCCTTTAATTTGGAAAAAATGCACAATCTGTGAAGCATAATAAAGCGAAGCCCAATAAAATAAGATGTGCCTGTATGTTCAGTTTTTGAAGTTTCTCTTTGCCAAAAATAAAATTTGAATGTTTCTAATGATGTCTACTTCTGTTGGTGACTTGATCCAATACCTTGGAAACTTTTAGATTAGGAAAGGAATGAAAGGCTAAGGGGTGAATGTATGTTCCCCTCACGTGCCAGGAGGGCAGGAATTCCATCACTTCTGTTCATGCTGAAGCCCCAGGGTGTAGCACAGTGCCTGACACTTAGCAGGGTGTAAAATATCTGATCAACAACTAGATTAATTTTAAGTAAGGTATCAACTCATGGCATCCAAAATTGAACCCATAGCCCAAATTCTACCTCCTTTCACAGTCAGACTTCTGAGTCTTCATTAATTAGATGGCTAAGGAGTGCCATCCCTGTGTTCCTTACTGCGCCCTTTCTCCTTGCGTGGTGCAGTACGTACTAGCAAGCATGGCCTTTGGCTCCTGACCACGTGTGCGTCCAGGCTCCTTGATATGCTTGCTGCCTGACCCTGGCAGGTTCCTGAACTTCCCTCTACTTTGGTGTCTTCATGTACAATTGGAGATAGAGTGTACACTTACGTTTTTTTTTTTTTTTGTTTTTTTTTTTTGTGAGGGTGGATTGTGAACTTAGAACCGTGCTTGGCACATAGTGAGCATTTTAGAGCTGTTATTATTCTAGTGTGAAAAATAGCTATCCTGTTCTTACTTATTTGTATCTTTTATCTCTAGTTCTATAATTGGTTTCTTTCCCTAGGTATGAAAACAATTCTCTTTAAATGATGAAACCATTGCCATAAAACAGGCATGATTTTTCTTGGTGTATCAGTAGAAGTTAGCACTACTCCTTTGAAGAGTGGTTAGGCAAGATACAGTGTCATAAAAACACACACTATGACTCAGGAATTCCACTTCTGGGAAACGTCTAAGGACATACCCTTAAATGCCTAAGACATTGTATCCATGAAGATACTATGTTATAATGTCCAGAGTTGAAGACAACTTATACATGTTCAGTTGATGGTTCTGTAATAACATGGAAAATACTTGTTATGAAAAATACAACATTGTACAAGTTCAGACAATTATTTCACAAACTCATCCTAGAAAAATTGCTACATACGACATTGCTGAATATCGCTCTGGTCACCTTTGAAGTCCTCCCCTTCGAAGCACTCCCCTTGGGAAGCTGTGCACCAACACCAGTGCCTAGTCCACCCTTCAAAGCGGTTTTTGGAACTCTTTTTCTGGAATGGCCATCAGAGCTGCTGTTGTCCCCCAAATCTGACCATTAAGTTCATGCACTTGCCACCATGCGCTTTTGTTGGCAGCACTGTACAGACAACTCAGTAGGGTGTCAGAACCTTGACAACCTTGCCACAAACTTGCCAAGCTTATGACGCCTTACCGAGTGTGCACAGTGCTGCCAGCAAAAGCGCACGGTGGCAAGTTCGCAAACTAATGGTCAGATTTTGGGTACGACGACAGCTCTGATGGTCATTCCAGAAAGAGTTCCGAAACTGCTTTGCAGGGTGGATGGACTAGGCGCTGGTTAGTGCACAGCTTCCCAAGGGGAGTGCTTCGAAGGTGACCGTAGTGATACTCAGCAATGAGGTATGTAGTGCTTTTTCTAGGATGAGTTTGCGAACTCAGTTGTTTGACTCGTAATAATGCCTTTCAATATTTGGTTTTAGGAATTCCAGATTTTGTCACACTCTGCAGAAGGTATGGCCATGATACAAGAGTAAGAACAGACCTCATATGCACTCAGGAGTGGTTTTGTATGAGAGAGAAGAAAAGTACGCAAACCCCAGTATGTGATTTTTTTGTCCCGTTACACGACAGTTGGGACTTCACGGTGCCTAATGATTGGTTCTCTGCACTGTAGATTGCTCACATTTATCGTTTAGAAATACTAATTTTGTAACTCCATTATTTAAATTGGCTTTGGTGAGCTCTACAAACAGGCCTCAAAGCAAACCACACTCTGAGTTTTCTGTTGACCGTAGGCCTCAGTTCTTTACAAGTGGTATTAATAATTCTTAACAAAGCGTACCTTGACCGGCGGTGCGTGGACAGCTACTTCAGCCTTGTTTCAGCGGCTCCTAGAGGAGTGTGGTAGAAGGAAGTCCAGTGACAAAGGAGCTGGGCACAGTCGGGCTGTGGCGTGGGGTTTATTTCTTTGGTGAGTCCTATTTCTGAAGTAATTGCCCCCCCCCCCCCGCCCCCCACGTTGCCGACAGAAGCCTTGACTTGCCTGCTCTTCTGTCTGCGTTGAGGCTGCAGGTGGACTGTTTTACTTGGTGCCTTAATATGTGTTACCCTGAATTCTGACTCTTCTACCTCTTTTTTAAAATTTCCTGAGGAGTAAGCCATTTTAAAATTCCGTTACTTATAATGGTGTTAATGTGCCAGCTGGCTGTTAGGTACTTAGCTCAACATGGAGGTACCCACCCCAGGGGTGGTGTGTGTATGTTGGCAGACAAGCATGGTGTGGAGTTGCATTTACACTGTAAAATTAGTTACAGTTCTCTTATTTTTCATATAAACTTTATTCGGTACATCATGGATTTCGGAACTGTGTTCCTGGCTAGAATTGGAATCTTTCACATTTATTCCCTAGTAGAAGATGACATCCTTATGTCTGAGCTACATTTTGGTCAAACAGGGCATGCGTTAAAGCTCTGATCAGTTCTTTGAAAGTACTACCCGTGGAAGTGATGTCAAAAATTGCTATTGCTTTAAAATATGTAAGTTTATGTAAAAATATATGATTGGTTTCAAAGTAGAAAAAAGCATCAGCTCATTTAAGGAAGTAACAGTTTGCTACATGAAAGGGTAGAGGTTTTCTTTTCCTTTGTTTTCTTTTTTTCAGATTTTATTGTTAAATTTATTGGGGTGACATTGATCAGCAAGAAGTTACACAGGTTTCCATTGTTTTCTATATGAAATGTTAGAATAGAAAAAATAAGCAGGAGGGTTATATAAGGGGAATGCTGACTGTCTCAAACTCTGGCAGCAGAATTTTCTTGGTCAGGTTCAATATGCTTTTCAAAATATATTAATGATTTTGGGGGAATTAAACTTCATTGCATTTCATTTGGATTTTGATGTTCATTCTAGCTGGGGCTACCAAATTATAGATGTTTTACCAGCTTTATTTAGGTAGCAATAAATTGTATCTGGAGAGTTTTGTGTTTGCATATCTGTCACAGGAGCAATAGGAAATAACTGTGAACTACTCTTCTCTGGGTTACTGTAGATAATAATAATTATTTTAACAAAATGCAATAAATACTTCAATTTGTCCCTATCACCAGCTGTTATTTAATAAATCATAACAGCCTGAGCAGTGTTCTTCCCTCCAGACCCTGGCCTTACTTCCCTGTGCCAGGAAAAGGGGGGAGGGGACCCATGTAAATTGGCATAATAATCACTAATCCAGGGCTTTGCAGTACTGTTAAGCTGTGTTAGGTTCCTTCTGTTGTGATCATGATAGAAGAGCAAAGTAATGGCCACCATTCCTCACTTGAAATACTCCTTTACGGTACATTTTATATACTTTGTTGTCCCCTCAAGCTTATCATAGCCTTTATTTCCTGGAAGTTAGCTTTGTTTGGTCTTTAATCATGGTATCCGGTCTACATTATAGATAACCACGAAGCGGGTATGTGCTATGCTTAAATACTGTTGTGAATTCTAAGAATGATGAAGGCTATGAGCAGTAAGTTCTTGAAGATCGTGTGTTTTTGTTTTCAGTATTCTCCATTACTCACTGTCTATTAAGAGACAATAAAGGGGAATTACGCATTACTAACCATCCAACTCCTGAGGCAGAGTTCAAGTTCCCACGAAATGGCTTTAGAGAATACTCCTTAAAAAAAAAAAGGAGTCAACTCCTTCCCCAGAACGTCAGCCCCCAATATTTGGGAGCTCTTTTTGAGAAATACCGTCTTTTCTGATTTAGAGTTCTGTTTTTCTCAGGTCACTCTGTGGGAGTTGGGTGCATTCTGTTAGGCTTGTGGAGGGAAGTCTTTCCTAATGCCTCTGCCTGTATTCACTCCCTCTTAGTCTTGGCACTTCTTCCACTTTAATAGCCATGGAAGCAGTTTCTACATACTTGCACATTAGCATGACTTCCTGTGTGATATGATATGTCTGCTTTAATTTATCACAGCTCCAGGTTTTGCATGACATTTAAGAAAAATTGACTCAATTGGTAAGATAAAAGCTCTTTGCATATTTGTGCATGATTGAATCTAGGATTTTATGGGTTTTTTTGTTTGTTTGTTTTTTGACGGTAAGGAAAGTATAGATCCAGAGACTCTTACCTGATTCTAATCTTAATTCTACCACTATCTAGCTGTGGAGCTTTGAAAGTCATTTTAGCTCGGTTACTTCATTTGCAGAAACAAGGATTTTATTATATATACATGAGTACCTTGCTGGAGTTGCTAATCATTTCTATAAGGGTCCAGTGAAGAAAGCAGCCATAAGATGTTCTCTGGAAACTTTTACAATTTTCAAGAAACAGTGAATTTATTTACTCTATACTTTTTCCCTCTTAAGGTATTATGGGCGGGGTCTTTCAGGTACTGTTCTGTTTTTATTCCTCTGACTTTTTGTAAATAAAGAGTAGCTCTTATTCTAATAAATGATGACTCCTTTTTGGAATTAGCATTCCTGTACCTTTAATGAAGCAGAAACAGAAAATGCCTTATGTTCTAACCTTTGTTTTGTTTTAGTTTTAAAAAAATTTTCTTCCTAACTATTTTGATAAGCAAGGCACCATAGACTATGAGTGACAATTTAGAAAGCACTGCCTTTCATGTTAAGCTTCCTGCTAGCACTAAGCCTGTCAGCACTAGGAGAAATCCCGTCTTTTCCCCTATTCTGATCTCATATTGTCACTTGATTGCTCATTGATTAAATTCATCCCTCCATAGACAACAGTTAGCATGACTCTTTAGACTTTGAGATTTATCCAAACACTCTTTTTCCTAAGTAGTTAAATTCTCTTCCATGACTTCATCTTGAGATTGTACACTATGTTTAGGTGAGAGTTTTTTCCAGCATTGTTTTTATTGTTAGAGTTATTGGGGTGACATTGGTTAACAAGAATCACGTAGGTTCCAGGTGTACAGTTCTACAGTGTTGCATTATGTGTTTTCTAGCTTTTTTGAACTGAAGTCAGAAGTCACAGTCTAAAAGGAATACTGGAATTATTTGAAAGCAGGATTGTGGCCTCTACTAAAGGAAAGTTGTTCAAGTTTTAATTGATTGATTGTTATATGTCACCTTATTCCTGGAAAGGATTTAAGGTGACAGGTACATACAAACACTTTCTTCACAGCCAAGTTTCGTGAAAGAGTTGCTAAGGTTCACTTTCTTCCCTTCCAGTCACTCCTCCACCATGAACTCGGGCTCTGCCCTAGTCACCCAGTGCAGCCCCTCACACAGGGTCACCAGGGATCTCCATCAGTAATTGGACACAATTCTTTATTTGGCCTTGCTGTTGGGTGTCAAGGTGACTGCTCCTTCCTTTTATGTACATTTTTAAATTATAACAGTAATATATGTAACATGTGTTCATTGTGAAAATTTTGGGAAAAGACATCTATATTTTCTATCCAGAAAACCTTTTCTTATTGAAATGTTTCTATGACAACTTTTTTGTTCCTTTCCTCCTATTCTCTTGGCCAGACCTGTGTTAGCCTGCCTACTAGATGGCTCTATCTTGCAGGTAATATTTCTTAAAATTGAACTTGCCTCTGCTTTCCCTGCTCCATATCTGCTCAACTGCCTTTGTCACCATCTCACTGAAAGTCATCACTCTTCATCCAGTTGCTTAAAGCCATAATTCTGCCTGTTCTTTCTTGCTAATCCATTTCCTTATCATCTTCCCAGTCGTTACCTGAGCTTGGATTCTGATTATTTCTCACCTACCTTAGTTTCCCAAAGGCATCATCTACTTTTGAACCGCTTAAGACTTCATTTATCTTCTTTCAGAGCTTAATTTAAACATCATGGCTTCTCTGACCTCTTTCTACGCCCTCAAGACTGAGCTTGGTGCTGGTGGTCCCCTCTCCTCCGTCCATACATTCTTTCCTTCTCTATAACCCCTGTCAGTCCCCCCAGCTCTCCCAGCACCTGTACTATCCTTATAACACATACCACATTCTACTGTTATTGCCTATTTACTTTTCTGTCTCCTGAAAGGCACCGGTTATACATTACTCATAATTACACCAGTAATATCCAGACCAGTGTGTTTAGTAAATTTCTTATAATAAATGGATAGAAGAAAATGGGTGGCAGTTAAAATGAAAAATTTTTGAAGCTGTTATGTTTTATGGTTCTAGCTGCCTTAAAATTTGTATATTAAATGATATGATTGGTCTTCATTCACCTGGCCCTGTGGTAATGATTTCTGTGAGCAAGCTTCCAAAGTGTGAAGTGTGGTAGTAGGGCAAAGCAGGAGTGAAGCTGATATGCTGACGGGGGTGGGCCCCACCACCTGGCATGGCATTGATAACAGGGTTGGGCTTTCCTGTAGGTGACAGCAGTGTAGCAGAGATAAGATGACTGCTTAAACTGGGGCATTTGTGCTGTGGGTGAGAAAGAGGGAGCATATTTGTGACTTGGTGGTTGGAGGTGGGGGTCAAGGAGGAGGAACCTAAACGATTCTACTTTCTGACTTGGTTGACTAGGTACTTGATGTTATTATTAACTAGTTGTGTTGATTTTTGAGATTCTTTTTGACATCCAGGTGAGTATGTCTACTAGGCAGGCAGTAGGATAGGAAGTTTAGGAGGACACACCACTGGAGAGTGAGTCATCAGTATGTGGTCGTTAAAACTGTAAGAGATCTCTTAGAAACATGGCTTAAGAGTAAAACTGTAAGATATCACTTGGATATATGTGATCTGTATGGCTTAAGAGTAGTAATAGTCTAGAAAAACAAAGAACTCTGAGGAACATTAATGTTCAAGAGCCGGGGAAGAGAAGCGACTTGGGAAACCAGTGTCAAAGAAGCTGAGGCGTTAGAGTTGAAGAGGAAATTTGGCAGTAAAAAGGCCATTAACTATTTCTGCTTTAAGGAGAATAACAAGAAAAGGGGTCTGTCTTTGCCCAGCTGTTAGTGTAAATGCTTCAGTGTGGAAGGGCTCTTTGGTTGGGCAGTTCCATCTCACCCCTATCGAGGTAGCCTGGCCACCTCAGCCCAGCCCAGGTCCAGAGTCCCATTGACACTCTTACATCAGATCTAACACGTGGCCTACAGTTTCCTTCCAGGGTAAATCTAAGGTTAGAAACAGATTGTGGGCCCAATCCCAGAAATTCTGAATCAGTCGACCCAGGGATCCTGAATTTTTACAAGGACATTTCTGAGCATCTAAGGAACACTTGTGTGTAGGTAGGCGCTAGAACCCTGCATTTATTTCATTTCAAGAGAGCAGAACTTTATCATGATGAACTTTAAAAATACAGTTGTGGTGAAGGCTTGGCAACCATGGAAACCTGGCTGGAGCTTTCGGCAGGCCTGTTTGAGGGAGTTAGGTGGGGGTGGGGGGTGGGGAAAGCGCCACCAACTGGTGTAATCTGTGGGAAATGGGAGGTTCTGTTTTATGGGCTTGGTTTTTCATCAGGTGCCCCTGGCGCCCTGCTCCTGTCCGTGTGGCCCACCACGGATTTCATCCAGGACTCATGTTTCGGCTCTTTCTTACTCTGAGTCTTGCCAGCACATGCCTGTTTCCTGCCATAGAGCCCTTGGGGCCAGCAGAGGAAGGGGAGAGGTTAGTGTCCCAGGCAGCCCCCCTTCAGTCACATGGGAATGTGAGCCTAAATGTTGTGCCTCCTTCAGGGGACCCACAGAATCCTCTTCCAGCCTCCAGCAATCACCCTGATTGCATCAAGTGTCCTTTATTAGCTTTTCTCCTTCCTGGTTGTACCTTTCCTCTCACTTCTGTTCCTGGGGTCATCTCCTATTTAATCATGCTAAAACCTTATCCATTAGTAATGTGTCATGTGAGCTGACTTTACAGGTTAATAAATGCAAACAAAAGCCTTCTGTAATCACATTAGTTTCTTCTTAATGTTCCCAGATTCTGTCAATTTAGCACCTAAAATAATGTGTGGGGGAGG
The DNA here is from genome assembly GCA_004026885.1 of Lyroderma lyra. Taxonomy (NCBI): domain Eukaryota; kingdom Metazoa; phylum Chordata; class Mammalia; order Chiroptera; family Megadermatidae; genus Lyroderma; species Lyroderma lyra. Next base: position 70,804 of record PVJL010007062.1, on the reverse strand, counting down.
CAGGCGAAGAGAACATATTGTGCAGTGCTGAATGGCACACATATTGCTGAAGTTTAAATTTGTTCACAGACATTCTGTAATGAGATCATTATGTGAGAATTTATTGGATTTTTCCATTTCTTTCATTTTACTTAGAGTTTGAAGAGATATAAAAAATTTTGACACAGAGATAGCACCTAGATGTGCCTCTTTTATTCCTGTATCTATTTTATTCATATATCTTCATCTTATTCTTTTTTTTTTTTTTTGCTTTTCGGTATGTGGGTAGCTCCCTGGCTGGGAATCGAACCCAGGCCGCAGCGCTGACAGTGCCAGCGCCTAAGCCTTAAGCCACTACACCACCAGGGAACTCCCCTTCATCTTATTCTTAAATAATTCTAGGTGGTCCTTTTGTGAGACTAAATTACAGAATATAATGATAGAAAACTAAAAATGTTATAATGCTTAAAATGGAAAGATTTTTACAAATTTAAGATGTAAATTGCCCAAGATCAGAAACAAACTAATTTGATATATTTCAGGGTATCTTTTAGAAGAGACCTTGTGTGCCTTAAATGCAAGCTTTCTCCTTACCTAGCTAGAAGATATTCATAGACATATTTCTTCTTTTAGCTGAGACTGGACTCTAGGAAGTAAAAGTTGAAATGAAAGGTAAACTTGTTCTGGGTACCACTTTCATTCTTGATGATTAAATCTGCTATCTGAGAGCAGTTATCATAGTGGCTGCCACATTGCAGGTACTCAGGAAATGCTAGAGAGCAAATGAGAGAATGTGCTGAGTTGCCTAGTGCATATGTCTTAGACTGGTGTCCCCATGGGTGGGAGCAGGTAAAACTCCGTGTGCTTAGACCTGTGGGGCTCTTGCCTTACTCCCACCAGCCTGACACTGGATGTTTATTTAGGTCTGCAGGTTTATTTTGTAGGCGATCAGGCAATATTTACAAAACACTTTTTCCTCAGGGTGCTCTGTGTTATCAGTGGGCTGTTTTGACATATAAATTGATGAGATTATAAATGGGTAATCTAGTATTTTAATCCTTCAGGTAACATTTCAACTCAGACTCATAGAGGAAGTGATTTTGTCCAAGGTGAAATCACCCTGTCTGGTCCATGATACGACAAGGACTAGAACACAGCTCTGCATGTAATCATCTTTCTGTCTAATTTTGTAAAATGGCTCCATCTCCACCTTTTGTTTTGTCAGGGAACAAAAGAAGGTTCTTCTGAAGTAGTTTAAAATGTTTTTTAGCATTAATAAGGAATGTGGGTTCTAGATTTGATTTATGATATTTGCACAAAAATGGACAGTTAAGAGCTTATACAAATAGAAATTTAGAAAATCAAGACTAATAGGTAAGCATAGTCTATAAGCAAACAGGTGAAAAATTATAAACATCTAAATATTCAACAGTATGATAATAGCTTAGAAAGCAACATGACAACTTTGATAGATTTTTGCAACCAATAAAATGCTAGTTGTGATGATTTAGAAATATTGTTACTCTACCAGGGATTCTGGATGAATTCCTCTTCTAGTTTCCTTTCTTCTGTACTGTGCCTTTTACTTACTGGGGTATTTTCAGTAAGTTCAAATTTTTTTACTTTTAAAAGACTAATTTTATGTATAGAATGCTAACTAATGTAAGTTTTCTGAAATTCTCTTAGTCTGTTCACCGAGTCTGGAATTCACCAGTTTATTCTGTGGCCTGCACATCACGGAAAGTGGTTATTTTGTTTTTGTAAAGATTTAGTGAACTGCTAGAAAATGTTTCTATTACTTGCTAGAACTATCTGAATGTAAGTTAAAAAAAAAACTGTTCTAAAAACACAATCAGTATTGTAATGAGATGTGTGTTTCTTTTCTGTAGAACCTCTGTTATGCACCTAAAGCCATACTGGAAACTCCAGAAGAAAGTGCAACCTTTGGAAATCAGCAAGGAACCTCTGAGAACTCCTATGAGCCACCAGGAGGCCATAAATGATGAAAAATGCAAAGCTAGCTACATGAAACCAAGTGTCTTGCCTTCCACCCCTCCTGATCAACCATCGTCTCGAAAGCCTTTTGGGATCCTTTCTCCAAATGTTCTGTGCAGTATGAGTGGGAAGAGTCCAACAGAGAGCAGCTTGAATGTCAAAACCAAGAAGAATGCACCATCAGCAACAATCCACCAGGGCGAAGAAGGAGACGGGCCGCTTGACATCTGGGCTGTGGTGAAGCCAGGAAACACCAAGGAGAAAATTGCATTCTTTGCAGCCCACCAGTGTAGCAATAGGGTAGGATCTATGAAAATAAAAAGCTCCTGGGATATTGATGGGAGAGCTACTAAAAGAAGAAAAAAATCAGGGGATCTTAAAAAAGCCAAGATACAGTTAGAAAGGATGAAGGAAGTCAACAGCAGGTGCTACCAGCCTGAGCCTTTTGCATGTGGCATTGAGCACTGTTCTGTGCATTATGTGAGTGACAGTGGGGATGGCGTCTATGCCGGGAGGCCTCTGTCAGTTGTTCAGATGGTTGCCTTCCTTGAGCAAAGAGCCAGTGCTCTGCTAGCCAGTTGTGCAAAAAATTGCACTAACTCACCTGCAGTGGTGAGGTTTTCTGGGCAGCCCAGAGGTGTGCCCCCAGCCTCTGAGCCCTTCTCTGCCCCAGGAGCTTGTGAAGAACCTACGGAAAGGGGAAATTCTGAGGTTGGTGAACCCCAGAGTGAGCCAATCCGTGTCCTCGACATGGTCGCCAGGCTGGAGTCCGAGTGCCTGAAGCGGCAGAGCCAGCGTGAGCCTGGGAGCCTCTCGAGGAATAACAGCTTCCGTCGAAATGTAGGCCGGGTGTTGCTTGCAAGTGGCACTCAGGCTGAAGATGGCAAAACAAACAAAAGCGCCTTGGAGACACCTGACTCCCAGGTGAATCCTGTGGGGTCTGTATCTGTGGACTGTGGTTCCTCAAGAGCTGACAGTTGTTCTCTTAAGGGGGACCAGGCCTGGGACAGTGCTCCTCGGGGCGGTCCCTCATTGCCAGCAGGTGTGAGTTTCCACGTGGACAGTGCATCGTTAGAGCCAGATCAGCAAACTGCTGTGGCAAACAATAGATATGATGTGGAAATGACAGAGGAACTTGTTGAGTCATCTTTTCCTCCTCGCACCTGTCCCCAAGCCATTGAGTTGCCCACAGATGCTGTTGATTGTATGAGTAGAGAGCTTGTGCCACTTACTAGCCAAAATCCTGATCAGAGAAGAAAAGAAACCGTGTGCATTAGTATCACTGTATCCAAGGTGGAGAAAGACCAGCCTTCAAGTTTAAAGGCCTGTGAAGACCCACTTCCAGGAATGTTGTTTTTTTTGCCGCCTGGTCAGCGCCAGTTGGACTGTTCCCAGTTAAATGAAAGCACAATGAAAGAGTCTTCCAAGGCCAACCAGCTTGAAACTGCTGCTGAGGGTGGCAGTGCACCTGAGGAAAAGAGTGTTTCAGCTGATTCATGTGCCCCACCAGCCTCTCCTTTGGAAGGTACATTACCGGTGCTTGAGGCATCCAGTTGGAAGAAGCAGGTGTCTCATGACTTTCTAGAAACCAGGTTTAAAATCCAGCAGCTTTTGGAGCCTCAGCAGTACATGGCTTTCCTACCCCACCACATTATGGTGAAAATCTTCAGGTTACTTCCCACTAAGAGTTTAGTGGCTCTTAAATGTACCTGCTGCTATTTCAAGTTTATCATTGAATACTACAACATCAGGCCAGCAGATTCTCGCTGGGTTCGAGACCCACGCTATAGAGAGGATCCTTGCAAGCAGTGCAAGAAAAAGTATGTGAAGGGGGATGTGTCCCTGTGCCGGTGGCACCCCAAGCCCTATTGCCAGGCTTTGCCCTACGGGCCGGGATACTGGATGTGCTGCCACCGGTCTCAGAAGGGCTTCCCTGGCTGTAAACTGGGGCTTCATGACAATCACTGGGTTCCTGCTTGCCACAGCTTTAATCGGGCAATCCACAAGAAAGCGAAAGGGTCTGAAACCGAAGAGGAATACTAAAGTGTGTGAGAGGCAACAAAATGACTGATCTTTAAAACTGCAAGACATCACCTGGACATACCATTCAAGTGAGTGTTGTTGCCTCTCAGAGTCATCACTCTAGAAGAATCTGTACTTACTCTGTCAGGACTGCCATTGCTCAGGCATTTTTTAAATTTACAAGCTGTACAAGAAAATTGGTCTGTTTTACAGTGGCGCCTCACATTTGATCCAGGGTGGTAACCCACAGTTTATGTCACTTGGCTTGAATAATTATGCCTGTTTTCTCAAATCAAATCCATCCTTAGAGGACGATCAAGGACATTCAGAAGAGTTCGTTGCAGACTGTGCAGGAAATCCCCCAAAAGGGGTTGTAGAGATGTTTTGAGCACTGGCACCATATATGAAATAAGTGAATAATAGTGTCCTATGAAAAGAATAGCAGCACTCTTGGATGAAAAGTGTGCTTACCAAGGAAAAGTCAGGCACCTTACCGTAGACCTTGTATGCTTGATCCTGTGAGATTGATGTTTGTGGTTGGAGATGGATTTCATGCCCTGTGGTGTTTACAGTGTATATAATGGTTGTGTTTTCATAGGGCCATGAAAGTGCACATTAAACCCGAGCGCCTTTACCTTAGATGAGTGCTTTTTGCCCCTCTGTAAATAACACTATTAAAATCCAGTTGTGTGTAGTGGACAGCTGACTGAACAACATAATCACCACAATGCAGCTAGGATAGTGTTGCGGCTACAGTTGTGAGTTTTTTATTGTCTCAGATTTGTACATCCCTGTATAAACTATGAATGTTTCCCAAATAAACTATGAATGTTTCCTGTATAATATATGAATGTTTCTGAGAAGAAACTCTAAATAGTTAAGAGGTTAACCTGTTGAAAAGATACCAAATAATGGTTTAACTGGACAACTTTGAAATTAGTATAGAGAACAATCCTTTGTTATATTTTAGTGATTTACCAAGAATGAGAGAATATTATATAGTCAGATTATAACATTCTTGTCTATTCTTTTTGTCTGGTTACAAATTTTTTTTTAATTTCAATAAAAACATGCATCTTAAATGGGACCTGAGTTTTGCAGATTTTTTTCCCCTACTTTTTTGAAGAAACGAAGAAGGATGTCATAAGTTGAGTTGTAAGAATTAAAAACTAGTTTTGAATTGTTAGGGGAAGTGGAAGAGAATTTTTTTCTACTCCCCAAAAAGAGATCATCTTTACCTTACATTATGAGCTTGCATTTTTGCAACCCCTAACACTTATTTTGAGTTTGTCATCTGCACAGCACCCATTGTATATCCTGTTGGGTGAGGTATGATCAAGGACATTCTCACAGTGTCTCTTGGCATCATTAGTTGACTGTTTAGAAGTCACTGAGGATGTGTTCAGGCCTGTCTGTGGTCATGTATTACTTGGTGGGGCAGGAGGGTATTTACCCCAGAAAGCTGCTGTGGAAGATCTAAAAACTGGGTGGCTTGAAATAAAGTCCTCACCAAAAACCTCGCAACCTGTGTAAGCTCCGGGCTGTGATAAAGGTTTCGGGGTGGTGCTGAGGGAGGGCTGTGCTGTGAAGGCCCCAAAGGAGTGCGCTGTGAGGGCTGAGGAGGCTTCGGCCAGGTCCGCCAGGCGGAGTGCGTGCGGGGCGGCCACCGCGCAGCTTCCACACTCGAGTCCACCTTGGCGGCTTCTGCCCTTACCCAGGCAGTAGCTGCTCCTCCGTGAAAAGTGGGTGCTGACACTGAAAAGCGTTTCTTGATGCTGTGCAGGTCTGCTCCCTTCAGACACAGATAATGATACCTCTGACAGGCTGGAGCCCACGGGCTCACCGATGGTGACACAGGCCTGAGGAGAGACTGAGACAGCTTGCTTGCTTGCTTCAAGGTATTGGTGTCCTTCCTCATGACTTGCCCTAGCTGAGGTATGTTGGAAATGCTTTTCTTTTATTAAAATTTTTCTTCAGTTACATACTGTATTTATTAATTTCAGGTGTACAATATAGTGATTAGACATTTATGTAACTTAGTAACGTGTATAAATTATTTATCTGACTTACAAAGAAAATAGTTTTCAATCCAAGAGTCCCCTGGGCTTGTCCTCCTTCCCTGTGGTTTGCTCGAAACTGGCAATCTCAGTGTACCTTCCTGTAGGTTCGTTAGGGTTCCTCGTTTAGGAGTAAGGAAGACACGCACACGCAGGACTTAAGAGTACAGCGGGGGGTGTGGTTAAGTGCCCAGGAAGATGTTAGTTGTCACTGTTACTGGCTGTTGGTTCTACATTTGCCCAGGGTGGAGGCACAGGATAAACAACACTCTTGGTTGGGTTTCCCAAGTCAGCCACTCCGGATCTGGTTTTCACGTGGGACGCAAAGCTTTGACTCAGGGGCTGAACTGAACACGAGTAGAGGATTTGGTAAGAGTGCCCCAGCCCATCTTGGCACGGAGTTTCCCCTTTTGAACTGTGTGGTGTGGCAGGACTCAGTTCCCAGTTCCCAGAGCGGTCTGTGTGCACCATAGAGGACTTTTTAGCCTGTGGCATCAGTGGGTACCTCCTCCCTGGTCCGCAGGCCCCTTAGGAGGAAGATGCTGTGCTTTAGAGCCCCCTAGTGCCCAGCCGGGGAAACCAGCCCACTGTTACTTCCCGCACCTGCAGCACTGCCTGCCTGCCTGCCTGCCTGCACTCTCAGACTCGTGTGAGAAAACAACAGTGTGGGCACCAGGACCCTAGCCTCTTTTCCCTCCCTCTGCCCAAACATAACTTGCCCTTAGCTTTTGCTCAGAGTCTCCAATATGCCAGGCCAGCAGCGTTTTATCTCCCACCCCTCAGTTCACCATTTGAAAGAGGAACCCGAAATTTGGAAGCATTAGCTTCTCCGAACCCTTCCCCCATCTCAGACAATTGGGCTCTGTACCCTGCCTGGTGGGTGAGATACCCAAGGAAGGGATGAATTGGAAATGGAAAAAGGGCTAAGATTAAACATTTTCAGGTCCTGTCAAGATGACTCTGGCTTTAAAGTGGCCATGTAAAAGGATCATTCAGAATGGACCATATACTCTGCCTTAGCACACTGATGCTGTGCTCAGGAGGCACCTTCTTTGGGACTCCCACCTCATCCCTCACATTGTTCAGTTGGGTGCACCCTGTGCACATTCCCCTTTTTGTATCTGGACTTCATTCGGCTCAGAGAGGGCAGATTGTTCATGCCATCATCCCCAGTGTCCCGTACACAGTACAGGCTCCATACAATGTTTATGTGCCTCGCTTGTGACCATCTTAAGGTGATTAGTGCTGGCAGCCTCTTATTGCTCTGGGTTATATGGTAATTTTCCATCTAGTATAAGAAACCTGAAACCGGGTAGGCGGGGGTGGTGGGAGATAAAGGGATCTAGGAAGATCTTTTCCTCTGGCCACAGCTGATCCCATGGGAGTGCTCTTGTTTAGGGACTCTCCACAGCAGCCCTAGCAGTTTTGCTGGGTAACAGTGGTGCATTTGGTATGATCTGGGCTCTGTTGTTGCCAGTTGACTCCTGTGGTGGCAGGCTGCATTGGGCTTTCTGACTGGGGAAGGCTGTGCAGCTGAGGGTTACGCATGCTCTTCCTGGGCTCTGTCCAACCATCATCACTCCTAACTTGAACTTGTCAGGGCTTCCCTGCCAATATTTTTGGACTGGCCTTAGACAGTTTTTATTATGTGGGCATTCCCAGGTGTTTTCCATGGCTTTAACTGCCTCCATTCCTCATCCACTCAGCAGACTGGCTGTTGGTCCTCTCCCTCATCCCACAGCCTCAGAGCAAAAACGGTTAAAGCCAGCCTGCACCAATAAGAGGTGATGTTATCTAGCTCTTATGTCTGTCAGGTACCAGGCTGCCTTTTAAATGCACTCTGCTGTGCACGGCGTCTCACATGAGGGTAATCTGATAGTTTCTGTTTTTCCTTTGGGTTCAAACAAGCTAGTGTTGCAATCTCTAAGTTGGTGTAAATACCTGTGTGCAAATGTGCAATTCCTTTTATTGACATGCATGCCGTTCCTAAATTTGTGGTCATAGCTGGTATTTACACAGCCTCGTGGGAAGAGTTAACATTGTGGTTAGGAACCCTTGGGTGACTTCCAGTGTATTTATACCTAACTGGTGTAGGCAAAACCACAGTTAGGCATCACCCTCATTCAAGATAGTTACTTTGACCTTGTTATTTTAGAGGAGCCAGAGCCACTAGAGTTAGTAGCTGGGAAGGGAGCAGAGATGGCACACTTAACACTGCAACAACCCTTGTAGAGGAGATGTTCCAAGTTTAGAAAGTAAAACCTTAGCCCCCCCTCAAACCCCCCTGCCCCTCCCACTCTTCAGTTAGCAGAGACCAGAGCTCAGAACAAATTATTTTGGCACTCTTTGTCTATAAAAATTAAAAATTAGTCTCTACTGAAAGTTTTGCTTTTCTCTTTGGAATAAAACAGCAGGGCTTAGGTCCTTAAATTAGCAATTGAGGGGAAATGACATACAGCTGAAATTAGTCCTGGAAATCCTGTGTCCATCACCCAGTAGAGGATGATATCTATACCATGTACAGTACATCATGTAAGATGGCATACTCTAGCTGAATGATGAGCAGTCTGCAGAGACTGAGTTGGGGAGTACCAGATCCCACCTCCCAGTTAACTGGGGTAGAATTACCTGTGATACTTAAATTATTTCCTCCTTTTCTGTCCACCCCTGCCCCATTCAGAGAATCAGTTGCTTGCAAACTGGAATTTTTCCAGATGTCTATTTAATAGTAGGAAGATATTGATGCAGTTCTTCCCCCAACACACACACAAAATCAATTAGTTGCCAAACAATTAGTAAAATGTAGAGCAAGGTTATATTTTAATTGTTAGTCTTCTATCCATTATGAGGTTAGATGCTGTATTTGCACAACTCTGTGTGAGGTCTGGTGGGAGGGTAGGGATGGGGCCACCATCCAGCCTTCCCTGTTCCAGCAGTGGGCCTGCCTCTGCCTTTTTGCACCAAGCCACCTCTATGTGGGTAGCTGGGCATGGTTCTGCTACAAGGTGCACAGCCTGCCACGAACAATTCTCCTTCCACCCCAGCCCTGGCTGACTCTCGTAAGCAGAGATAGTGACATGGCTGTCCCAGCACTCAGGCTGGGACCTCTCACATGAACTTTTCCTTTTCTATGATGTGCACAGGGTCTCAACGGGAAACTGTTGGCACACCCAAAATGAGCAAATTCATTCAAGGATTTATAGATATAGGGGCAAACCCTTTCCAATATTTTTGTGGCCCACAGCAAGAATATAAATAAGTCCTTCCCTTCTACCCCCGCCCATAGCTTAATTTTTTCAGGTTGATTACATGTTGAAATAATATTTCTGGATATCTTGAGTTAAACTATATTATAAAAAGTATAAGATAAAATAGAATTTTTTTTACCTCTTTAATAATGAGACTGCCAGAAAATTTCCATTAGACAGTGCTGCTCTAGATCAGTGCTTTTAAAATATTAATGTACATAGAAATTATTAAAATGAATATTGAGTGGGTCTGAGATGGTGCCCAAGATCCTGCATTTCTATCTTTATTTGAAGTGAAACTTTTAAGATAATCAAATTTATTGGGGTAACATCCGTTAATAACAATTTTCAGGTGTACAACATTGTAATTCAACATCAGTGTACTCTATTGTATGCTTACCACTTGGAAGTCTGGTTTCCTTCCATTAATATGTGTTTGACTACCTTTTCCCACTTCACCCACCTCCCCGCTCCTTCCCCTTCGGTAACAGCCATTTCATTGTCTGTCTATGAGTTTGTTTTTGTTAGTTCATTTGTTACTTTTTGTTTTATATTCCACATGAGTGAAATCACATGATTTTCATCCTTTTCCATCTGACTTATTTCACTTAGCATAATACTCTCAAGATCCATCCATGTTGTCCTAAATGGCACTGGTTCATCTTTTTGTGGCCGAGTAGTATTCCATTGTATACATGTACCACGGCTTTTTTATCCAGTCATCCATCAGTGGACACTTAGGTTGTTTCCACGTCTTGGCTATTATAAATAATGCTGCAGTGAACATAAAGGCATATATATCTTTATGAATAAATGGTTTCATATTTTTGGGGAGTAAATACTCAGAAGTGGAATTGCTGGGTCATAAGGTAGGTATATTTTAATTTTTTGAGGAACCACTAAACTAAGGTGTCCAATCTTTTGGCTTCCCTGGGCCACAATAGAAAAAGAATTGTCTTGGGCCACATATAAAATACACTAACAGCAGCTGATGAGCTTAAAAAAAAAAAATCACAAAAAATATCATAGTCAAATGTATGGTGATGGAAAGAAAAAAAGTCTCAAGATTTTAAGGCTTACAAATCTGTGTTGGGCCACATTCAAAGCTGTCCTGGGCCACATACAGCTCACAGGTTGGACAAGCTTGCTCTACACTGTTTTCCATGGTGGCTGCACTAATTGACATCCCCACCAATAGTGTATGAAGATTCCCTTTTCTCCACATCCTCGCCAGCACTTTTTTCTTTCTTTTCTTATAATCGCCATTCTAAAAGGTGTGAGGTGGTATCTCATTGTGGTTTTGATTTGCATTTCCCTGATAAGCTAGTGCTATTGAACATCTTTTCATTTCTCTTTTGGCCATCTGCATGTCTTCCTTGGACAAGTGTCTATCCAGGTCCTCTGCCCACTTTTTAATCAGATTTTGTTGTTGTTGAGTTGTAGGAGTTCTTTATATATTTTGGATATTAGCCCCCATTGGAAGTATTGTTTGCAAAGATCTCCCATTCTCTTGCTTTATTGGAAGGCAGCTATGCTCACCACTATACCACCAACGCACGTTCTGTTGTTTTATATTGTTGGTTTCTTTTGCTGTGCAGAAGCCTTTTAGTCTGATGTATTTTTGTTTTTGTTTCCCTTGCCTTTTGCAGCCAGTTCACAAAAACACCTCAGACCAAGGTTCATAAGTTGAGTGCCTGTTTTCTTCTACATATTTTATTGTTTCAAGTCTTTAATCTATTTTTGAGTTAATTTTTGTGCGTGGTTTAAGACAGTAGTATAGTCTGTCCAGTTTCCCCAACACCACTGAGACTCTCCCCCACTTGTAATCTTGGCTCCTTTGTCAAAAAAGAAGTTCCCCAGATATACGTAGGTTTATTCCTGGGCTCTCAATTCTGTGCCACTGGTATGTGTTGTGTGTTTTTCTGCCAATGCAATACTGTTTTGATTACTGTGGTTTTATAGTATAGTTTGAAGTCAGGGAGTGCGATTACCTCCAGCTTTTTTTTCCCCCTCTTGGGACAGCTTTAGTAATATGGGGTAATTTGTGGTTCCAATAAATTTTAGGATTTTTGTTCTATTTTGGTGAAAAATACCATTGGGATTTTGCTAGGGATTGCATTGAATCTGTAGATTGCTTTAGGTAATATTTTGTCAGTGTTAATTCTTCCAATCCATGAACATAGTATCTTTACATTTCTTTGCATCTTCAATATATTTCAGCAATGTCTTGTGGTTTTCAGTGTACTGATCCTTCATCTCCTCTGTTAAATTTATTCTTAGGTATTAATATTCTATTTTTTGTTGTGATTGTAAATAGGATTGTTTTCTTCATTTCTGTTTCTGGTATTTCATTGTTAGTATATAGAACAGAAATGTAAAGGATTTTTGTATATTGATTTTGTATCCTGAAACTTTTACTATATTCATTCTTTTTTTTTTTTTTAAGTGGAGTCTTTAGCGTTTCCTATATATAGAATCATGTTATTTGCAAATAGTGACAGTTTTACTTCTTCCCAATTTGGATGCCTTTTATTTCTTTTTCTTGCCCAACTGCTCTGGCTAGAACTTCAGTACTGTGTTGAATAACGGGGGCAAGAGTGGGTATCCTTGTCTTGTTCCTGATCTTCGAGAAGAGGCTTTTTACTTTTTTTACCACTGAGTATGATGTAGGCTGAGGGTCTGTCATACATGGCCTTTTTTATGTTGAGGTAATTTCTTTCTATACCCACTTTATTGAGGATTTTTAATAAAATGGATTTTGTATTTTGTCAGTTGCTTGTTTTGCATCTACTGAGACATGATTTTTATCTTCTATTTTTTGAATGTGGTGTATCATGTAGATTGATTTTTGGATGTGCCATCCTTGTATCCCTGGGATAAATCCCACTTAATTATGGTGTAAGATCTTTTTACTATATTGCTATATTTGATTTGCTGGTATTTTGGTTAGGACTTTTGGATCTGTGTTTATTAGATACTGGGCTGTAATTGATAAGCAGGGCTCTTTCAATTTTTAGTAGATGGTACGAAAGCACAAGTTTTTGCTACCTGCATTGCTGGCACCTTTGGGATTTTGGTGGGGCAGTCATGGAAAATGCCCTGTACTCCCTGGGGGGGGGGTGTCCCATGTGTAGGGGACTGTTGCCTCAGTCTCAGGGCACTACCCTTACGGTGGGATGTGGCTGCAAGCCGCGCCATGCTATGGGAGGCATCTCAGCTGCCTCTCCCAGGTCCCACCACATGGGTGGGTGAAGGGAGGCAGATTGGTGAGTCTGTGGTGGCTTTACCTCCTTGCTAGGAATGGTGGCTGCTAGTCCACATCTGCCACACTGCTGTGCTGTGTCCCTGCCCTTGTCACTGGGTTTAGCCACGATAGGTGCTGGCTCCCGAGGCAGCAGTGTTGCTTCTGTTCCTCCTACCCCCTAGGCTGCTGTGTGACGGCTGCAGCCAGAGCTGTCTACCACTCTGATGTCAGGTGGGTCCACATGGGCACCAGACTGCATCCGTGGCCCTCGTCTCTGTCCTACCCATCCCGCCTGCTCTGCCCGTTCCAGTATGCCCCCCTTCAGAGGTATCGATGACGTGTATCTCTCAGATGTTTGTGTGTTGAGCAGAAGATCCTTTGTTGAATTACAATTGTGTGACTTGTAACTTTAAGGAGAAATACAAAGGAGGTCTTCTCAATCCATCCTGATGCTGATGTCACCCTCAAGCTCCCAGGTGACGCTGCCACTGCAGGTCCAAGGATCACTTCATGAGTAGCATGGCTGTAGAGAAATTTTGGAGCTACAGGGTCTCGAGTATGGTGTTATCCGAGACCCCTGTTAGTTATTTAGCTCATAGCAGGATTTTTCTCATAGTCCCCCAAGTGGGAAGCAGAACTCCTAACTGAAGGACCAGAAAATAAATATACGTGTACTTTCCTCCATGGGTAGATGCTAAACACGGACGGTCCTTCCTATTATGGAGGCAACTATTAAATTGCTGACACAGAAGCTATGCTCATCTTCTATCAGTCCTTATCAACCTTGGAAATGACAGGTGTATCTCTTCCACCTAGTACTTTCAAACCACTTGGCACTTTCTTAACCAAATTGAGAGCTACATACATACTGGCTTATGCTCTAGAAATGTCTTCCTGATAATGTTTTTAAATTTAGGAAATAAGTGGCTGGGAAAGGTAAGAAAGCCCTTTCCTCAAAATCTAGGTGTCATCAGAAGTTATACAGTGAATGCTAAAAAGTCATACCCAGAGAGGGAGGTAATGAACAACGTGATGCGGATCTGAAGGTGTCACTGCCTCAGCCACAGGGCCCTTAGTGACTCTGAGCTTTTTGCACTCAACTGGCTCTCGCCCATTTTTCAATACTTACCTAGCACTGTCAAATATTTCCTTCCTATTTGTCACTTTTCAAAGGGCACCATTCCAAATCTCCATCAGATTTTCCCCCACCATAGATTCTCACTCACTCTGACAAAAATCAACAACAAAAGTCGCTAATGTGGGGCTCTTGCTGTTTATCATCCCTTTTCTTCCATAAAAGAATGTCCCTGGACAAAAGAAACTGGTGGTTTCTGGTTAAAAAAAAAAATTCCACATTGTCTGTGTAACTCTAAGCAGATTATGAAACCCCTTTCCAGGGTATTTTCTCACCAGGTCCTTGTAATGGGATGCTGGTGGTGGCTTTCTCTTCTTGAGCATTTCATAGCTGAGGTTCAGATGACTTGCTTAATTTCCTGGTACATTTTGTTGAAGCAACTTCCAAATGACCTCATTTGTCCACAAAGGACAAGGTTACCTTTCCCATCTGCTTCAGCCCCATTCCTGCATCAACCATGATGTGACTCTGGGCGTCAGCAATGTCTCTGCACACTAGATGGGAGCATGTTTTTAACTTACCTAGAGAGACTGAAGGGCACGCCCTTTTCGGGAACCCTTCCATTGCCTTGTTTTCCTGCTGCTGCTGGCTGGCCGCCTACTGCAGGTAAGGAGTAGGACAACCACGGCAGCAGTTCCTCGGCATTGCTCCGTGTTCTCCTGGCTGTGGCACAGCAGTCACTCCTGGTATCCCTGTCTAGCTGAAGGAATATCCATCTGGGGGGGACTAGTGACCAAAAAAGGGGTGGGGAGGAGGGATTACCTCATACTAATTGGTTCTCTCAGCTTGACAGATTCCCTTTAACCTCTAACATGTCTCTTTCTCTCTAGTCCTGAAGAAAGTCTGGGCAGGTTCCAGATGGTCTACCTAGAGGTCTCCCCCGGCTCCCCTCCCCTCCCTAGGGGCTGTGACAAGACACCAAGTTACTGTAGGGCACATGCATCATGTGATGGCTACCAAAGAAAAATATTTCTTTAGAGAAAGCATGCAAATAGTAAGCAACCAGTTTCCCATAGCTTACAGAGATGGGCAGTTATTGTTAATACTACCATGATCTATAATTTTAAAAAAGTATTAGCAGGCATTTTTCCTCACCTGGCAAAAGATTCCAAAAATAAATCCTATAATTTAAATAAAATATTCCAGGATTTGTTGCCATTCTTGCCAACCTCAATTTATCAATAGCAATGAAATAATCAGTTTGAAAAAGACATACATATTAGCAAAGTACTGTTAAAAGGTTTATTGCAATAATACAGTCAAAGTTTAGAAAACATTTGTATGACTCAAATTGGTCTGGAAGTTGCAGAGCATGGGAAATTCCTGCAGCATGACACCATGAGGAGTTTCTCAGATACTGTAGTTCTTTTTTAACAGCATGCTACCAAATGCTCTTTCCCAAGTCATCAATACACAATTCCTTAAATGAATGCTGTTCACTATATCCAATGTTGACATACTATTTTATTTTTTGCCTTAACTTACAGATGTGCAAAACATTTCTTAGTCATATTCCATTACAGAAAAGTGTTTAACAGACCCATTTTAAGCAGCATTTGGTGCCTCTGGTTTATTAGTATTACTCTGTTTCATCAAATCATTTTAATATGGAAAACAGGACCAAGTTCTATGGCTTTTTGTTTAAAAAACAAACAAACAAAAAAACACCAGCTTTAATTTTTTAAAAAGCTGTTGATGTATGGTTCTGGCACCTACATGAAAGATTTTAATGAGCAGCAAAGAGTAGAAAAAACAGTGGTTGAAATGTATATATTTAAGAATATTTACAGGGCGGATCCAGTGCAAAATAATGAAAACCAAAATACCTCAGCAGTGTAAGCCAGTATGTTGGTGTTCATAACCACTAAAGGGTTTGATCATTTAACCCTAAGTAAAGTGCCTCTAGGTGATATTAACAACAACAAAATATAGCCTATCAATCCCTACATTCCCCATATCTTTATACGGCTTTTTTAATTACTCTAGACATGAGTTTATGATCTCTGCATTCTATCCTTTAGCTTCATCTCACATTTATGGTTTTGTAAGAGGCTTACTGGAGAAAAACCATGACTGCTACGCATCTTTCAGCTGAAGTCAGCCTCTACCCTCAAGCCCCAAATCCCAGTCTTCCAACTTGTGAGACTCTCTTCTTTTTGAGGGTTTGAGGTGCCTGGACAACTTTTACTTACTTCATGGCATTTCTAAGTTCATTTGGTATCTGTTCAATTCTAGCTCACCCACTATCTGTGAATTACAGGTCTGGATGGTACAGCGCAAGTACAGCAATCCTGAAACTGAGCAGTTAAAACCCAGAAAAGCCTGTTGCCTCCCTAAGTGGAAAATTCAGAGAATCAGGGAACCTGGGGCTCCTGGATAGGAATAAACACCATTCTGCAACTACCCCAAACCCTACAAAACACTAAATATACCAACAGCCAAAGCTATATAGCACCTCGGATGTGGAGGCAAGGTATCACCTATAATAATTATAATGAGAAATGAAGCTAGGGAAGGGCACACCTCCCAATGGTTTATCTGAGGTACGATCATGCTAATTACACTAACAAGATATGGTAATAATGCCTGTTAGGAATTTTTCATAGGATTTCTTTTCGTAGTTGTTACATAGGATTTTTTTTTTTGCAGTTATTAAAAATAAAAAAAATTACTTACATATTTGTACATAATGCCTCTCTACAGTTTTCTTAAAAGATTGTCACTAACAGAATGGCAAGAGACAGTTGGAAATGATCTCTTGGTGAGGGAAAATTCTTCCCATGGAGCTTTCTTCATGATAGAGTATCAACTATAATGATTTGCTCTGCGTTTCTGAGGGAAGGTAGTGTCCTTACAGCAACAAAGACCTCTAGGAAACAAACAAGTAGAATAGTTTTCCCTGGAAAAAACTGCCACCAACTAAGTCTCTTAGAAAGAAACTGAACACCAGAAGAATGACCAGAGGCCACTTAACTAAGTGGCTTTTAACCTGTGCCCAGGCAAGCATTTAGCTTCCATAAGCAAATGACCTCAATGACTGAACCTTTCACTCATAGAAAATAAGTTCAATTTCAAAATGCACATAGTGTGAATAGCAGGAATTCAGTAATCTAGGTAAGAATGAACTTAATTCCTCTTAAGATACAAGGAAATATGTTGAAGAACTCTAGGATGTTATTGTAGCTAGAATTTCTTCTGTTCGCGGATGTGGGCCCTAAAGGAAAAATGACTTAAGTTTCTTTGGTATGTGGGGGAAAAGAAAAACAGGAATGTCTGACAAGCTACGACAGAGCAGCACAAGTGAAATAATTTTTAAACTACCCATTCTCCCCAGAAAACAATACCCCTTCCAAACAAAACTGAAATTCTTGACCTAAAAACCAAACATGACCAAATTATAAAGAAATAAGTATTTCAAATTGCCTGCTGGTTCTCTGTACAAAAATCATGGCATAAAAAACAAACTCATATTAAACAGTTTTTATCTTTCAAGTCCTAATCATCAAGAATCACTTCGGTGTGACTGAGCCTCTAAGATGTAAAGTGTTCAGGAGCAGCCTCGCATCACGAGGACCCACAGGCAGCCTGCGTCTGGGGCCTGAAGCACGGGGAGCCCAAATGAAGTTCTGCCTCAGCAGAACTGGCCGTGTACCATGGTCCTCCTTCCACCAACAGCAGTCTGGGTAGGACCTTTGACCCCTCCATTATGATAAGCACGTCAGTCGCCACCACCAGCCATCTGACAAACAGAAATGCTTGTCTCCCTGCTTTAAGAAAAAAATAGCATTTTAACCTCTTTTTGTTTCAGGCAGAATCTTACCCAAACACAAAGTTTCTATGGATGCAGATGTGGCCCGTGTGGTCCATGCTTGTTAGCGGTGTCCAGTGTAAGCTTTAAACCAGGAGGTCACTGAGGCCGCGGCAGAGGAGATCATCCCACCGGCACTGCTGCTCGCGATGGGTGGGGACGCCTGGGTGCTCTGGCTCTGAGAGACTTCAACGGGCTGGGAAGGGATATCACAGAACCGGGGGCTCGGCAAGTTCTCCCAGTCCGTGCCCAGGTCGGTCTCCTCGTCACTTATGTGCTCGTCTCCACTCTCCTCTGATTCTCCAGCAACTCCAGGGTCCACAAATTCCATGGACTCCTCGAGGTCTGCTCGTACTTCAAAGGGTCCCGACCTGTGAGGGGCAGACGGTAAGGGGCCACAGTAAGACACCCACCATTCTTACGACACACAACACGTAGGTGAAAGAAGGCCTGATAGGACACAGGAGACCTAGAGCGGTCACTGCACCTGTTTCCTAAGTCCGCACTGTACCCACTGTGGGTCTATGATTGAGTTTTTCTTTATCGAAATAGTTACCTGCCATCCAAGTAATGAACAAAAATCACGATGCCACATTTCTCTTCAACTCTACCTACTTTACTTGTGAAGACCCTGGATGGGAAAAACCCGTCCGCTCAGACTATCCATGCTGGCCCCAAGTACGAGTCCCCATCACCTGCAGTGTCTATGCATTCCAATGAGACAGTCCTGACAAAACCAGTCACCTGGGGTACAGACTGGTAATATTAGTGGTATAACAAGCATTCCATGGTGTATGAAGAAAACTACAGATGTTCTCTGCCTATGGAAGCCCCGAAGTGTTAAACTCAAAACTGAAAAGAGCTAAATGGTGTGGCTGTATGCATGTTATTAGCAAAGCTTCCTAGGATTGGTGTTAGCAAGTTCCCGCACACGTGTACGACGTTCCATAATTTCCAGGGGCAGATTGCTAGCACAGGATGAGATGTAATTAGTTACAATATATTCTTCTGGAATAACAGGTATCTCTGCACTGTATTTCAGGAGAAAACTATTTCAATTCCCAAAGGTCTCTAATAATGCCCTCACCTTCAAATCTAATACACCCCCACCGCTGGCAGTGCCTCAGCACCCCTGGGAAACAAGGCCCACACAGGCCTCTGCTTCTCCCTTGCCCCCTTTCCAAGTGCTCATCAGTTCCTGCCTCAGGGGACCAGGCAGGAGTCAGTCACCCCACCCACTGCCCCTCGAGGGCATTTTCCTGCAACCGGTTACAGGGTGGGGAGTCCCTCCAACAACTCCCCTCTCTCTGCTACTGCCCCCAGTGCCGGGGCTCATTTAACAGCTTCACTGGTAACTACTCTGGGGAAAAGGACAGAAGTTAACAAAAATAACAGACATAGGAAATATCCCAGAATTGCACAGGGCCCCAAACTCTTTACAGACTTTATAATGATAAAAGCCTGGCGTTAGCCCCCCGCGTACCGCACCAGTTCACTTTTTCCAGGGCCAAGTCTTCATTCTTCCAAGAAAACCCTGCTTCCCAGCTGAGCACAACGATAATAGCTAACATTTCCATTCCAGGCACTGTTTTCAGGGCTTTACAAGTATTAATGATACTGGAAGATGTTCCACAAGGTTTCCCCTGTGTCTCCAGTGAGCACATGACCAGGGCTGTCCAGAAAGTATCCAGCCAAGTAATAGGAAAAACAGAGGCATTTGTGGCTGGATGTTTTTCCGGACAGCCCTCGCACATTTCGAAGAGCCCCTCAGATCAGGGGATGCCAAGCTTACCAGGCCCCCACCCTGCCCAGGGGTGCTGATTTTGCAAGGGCGAAGGAACAAGAATTAGGAGTCTTCCCCGCAGTCTGTCTTCCTCCTGAAACTTTCTCAAATTAATAACCAGTGTCTTAGCTCTGAGTATCCCTTTTCTGTTTCCTCAAGCTCTCCCTACAGCTCATTTGTCCCTCCCCTTTTTCTTTTCCTTGGCAAACAGGTCTACTCCAAAGACAGTTTATCAGACTCCTCTCCTCCTAGCTCCACTCCCAGACACCCTGCCACCCGCCAGAGTCTCTCAGTCAGATGCACCTTCTCAGGTATCTGAGCCAGTCTAAAAACAAACCTGCAGGATTCCTCCCCATTCCTTCATGCC
The DNA here is from genome assembly GCA_004026885.1 of Lyroderma lyra. Taxonomy (NCBI): domain Eukaryota; kingdom Metazoa; phylum Chordata; class Mammalia; order Chiroptera; family Megadermatidae; genus Lyroderma; species Lyroderma lyra. The sequence goes on along the minus strand of PVJL010007062.1, from coordinate 51,166 downwards.
CCTACCTGGTAGCTTTCTCAAGCCCTCACCGCACCACCACGACCACGACCACCAGCACCACCTCCACACCACCCTCCACCCACTTCACCTTACCGGAGAGATGCCCCTCTCTCCTCATGGCATTTGCCTACTAAAGATGTTCACAGTTTAAATACCTGCACTGGGCTCCCTCCTTTCCCAGACACAGGGCTCTCCGATTCTGTTCTGTAAAGGGACCTCAGCACCGAATACCAGGTTGAGTCTCCTGACTCCCCCAGGCTCCCTCACAGGTCTAGGTCAGCTCTCCACCATCGCTGCATCCTTCCATCCTTCCTGCTAGCTCTGAGAGGCTCAGCCTACTTTCTGTTTTAATGCTGCCTTATCTACTCTTGGGGTGCTTGGGCATGAGACCGCTATTGTCCCCAGATCTCCCCTGTAAGTTTCCCCAGAAGACAGGCAGGAGTGATACAAATGGGGAAATGAAAAGTCCCTCCAGGCAGAGCCCTCTGCTGCAAGTCACTTGGACTCCAGTTCTTGGCTTAGAATCCAGTCCCACAGGGCAGAGTCTACTTGGCATGGAGCAGGTGCTCAATAAGTACTTCAAATGAAAAACTAGTGAATACTTCCCAAAGCAGCTAGTCTGAACAATTTTAGTTCCAATGACAAACCTACATTTCTGAGAACCAGGAGCAGAAGAGAGCCCTTACAGAGGTTGTTGGGGCATTTCTCCACTCAATGCCTCTCTCTCGTCAGTTCCAGTCTAATCTACTACTTACCCAGCACATCCTGTGCCACACACATCACACAGACTTAACTACCAAAAAATTTAAGTCTTTCCCCTTAATGTCTTTGGGGAATCCAGATTATAAAACAATTTCTCGAATTTTCAGTTTAGCTGAATAATTAACATCTTTTTATTCAAGACCCTTAAGCCAGTGTACGTATTTTTCTCATGATGCTGTAGGGCGTTACTCTTATCAAATAAGGGAACAAAATGACCTTTTTGGCTTTTTAAAGGTAACTTTTACAAAATGTATTATTTCAAAATTTTCTCATAGAATATACATCAAGAAGGAACCCTAGTGTTGCCATTTAAAGTTCAGAACCCTAGCTCTGAACTTTAAATGATAACAATGTGTTAATGCAGGTGCCATCATAGTAAAGGATCAGATGAGACTCATCAATAGATACCAAATTGGGGGCGGTTCTCATTAGGACACAGATAACTTCGTGGTCTCAAAGTTTCTCCCCACACAGTGCAAGGAAACAAAACAATACGAATTACACAATGGAGAAGGTAGAAAAGGCAAAGCAGGCTGTGAAAATATTCCAGATAAAGGAAATTAAAAACACAGCAAGTAAATGCAACACCTGACTCTAGATTGGATCCTGTACTGGAGGGAGGAAATGCTATAAAGGACATTATCTGGTCCACTGATAAAGTGTGCATACGGGCAGTAGACTGAAGTTTTAGATCAATGTTTAATTTGCTGACGTTGGTAATCAATTGTACTGTGGTTAAGCAAGAAAATATCCCTATTTTTAGGAAATAAATATTGAAGCATTTAGAGGTCAAAAGCCATGATGTACCTTACATAGTTCAGAAAAAAATACTTTTTGGGTGTGCACTTACAGAGACAAACAGAGCATGTGAGATTGCACAAATAATAAAGCAAATGGGGTAAAATACTGATAGAGGTGAATCGGGGTAATGGGCATATTTGTTCTGTCCCTTTTTTGGTTTTTTTTTTAGTTTTTCTACAAGTTTGAATTTATTTAAAAAAAAAAAGTTATCATGAATTCAGGATGGAATCCTCAGTTCAGCTGGTCTCAATGGAAATAGAAGTCCCACCCAGGTTCCATTGCCCATCTCTGTAAGCCTGACTGAGGCAGGTGTGGAAGAGGGATTTCTGAAGCTCTGACCTTTGGACTCACAGCCCAGGAACGTGGAAGTGACAGCAGCCTGGGTGTGTTTGTGTACTTCTGTAGGACACAGCCCTCGGAATGGAGGGCTGACTCAAGGGCAAGCCCATAGAAAACTTCAGATCTTCCAAGGAAATCCACCCCTGGTATATGACTGCCTATTTTCCTAAACCATCACCACTGGATACCATCAATCCTTTCCTTTTTGCCAAATGGATGAAAAATGGAAAGCTGTTTTGAATTGCATTTCTTTATTCTTGACTGAGGCTAAAGATTTTTTTCATTTGAATACTGACTACTTGCTTTTGTGTGATTTGCCTGCCTGAATACTTTGTCTATTTTTCTGTTAGGTTGTTTGCCTTTCTTTTATTGATCAAGTGATTTCTTTGAGTAGTCCAGATTTTAATCCGTTGTCTCTTCCAGAGATTGCAAAACATATCAGTTGCTAGTCTTTTTACTTTGTTTATGGTATCTTTTACCAGACATGTTTAGTTTTTACACAGTGAAAAAAGAGTTTAACCCCGTTTCCTTTATGGTTTTTCAGGCTTTGTGGCTTTCTTGGGAATTCCCTTCCCACTCTGTGATTATAAAACACTATCTTTCCTCCTAGTTACTTTAGAGTTTCCTTTTTTAAATTAAGTTCTTTTATACCATCAGGAATTAATTTTTGTATATGGAATGTGGTATGTATCCAACCCTTCTCCCATATGAATACCCAAGTGGCCCACCACTGAGCTGCTGTTATGATACAACATGTCACTCCTACCATATAGTATATTCTCACATATATAGGATCTGCTTCTGTACTCTGTATTCTCTTCCTCTAATTGCTTCACCGATTTGCATGCTAACAGCACCTTGTTTTAAGTACATTTATACTGCTTTAAAAGGCGCTGAGCCCATCTCTTACTATCATTTTTCAAAATGTCCTTGCAGACTCTGCTTCTGGTGAAACTTTAGAATCAGCTTGTCATATCTGTTGAAATGCTAATCAGGTTTTGTTTTGGGGAGAAGTGGCATTTTTATAATACTGAGCCTTCCCATCCTAGAAAATCCTAGGGGTATCACTGCCTCAGGCCTTTGTTCACTCATCCAGTGCCTGGCAGACAGGTAAGAATTACATGCCCAATCATTTTTTTTAAGTTTCAAAATTTTCTTTGTGTAGGTTTACATATATTTCGTAAAGATTATTCCTCCATAGTTTTTGTTGCTACAGTTAAAGGGACCCTTTTTGCATTACATTTTTGGAGAAGCTGTTGGCATGTAAGAAAGCAACTGCTTCTATGTATGTTGATCGTGCATCTCATTACCATATTGAACTATCACTTCTAACAGTGTTCCTTAGGTCTTTTGGATATCTAGTTCAATCATCACACTATCTACATTGTTTTTGTATCCTGAGGAGAATTTGGGGCCGAGAAACAGGCCCCTGTACTTTGCCAACACCTACAACAACTCTGCTTACAAGCATTCACAATAGCCAATCAACAAACACTTCATACCTGCCTAGGTGTTCAGAGTCCGGGCTGACCAGGTACATCAGATTCCTGAGGGTATGCAGTGGTTGTAATTGATCTAAATTTACATGCTAGAAAAAGCAAAAAATTGATTACTATTTTCAGTCATGTAAGAAATTAAAAATTAGTTCCCAGCACGTTTTCCTTACCTGAGAAAAACACAGGTAAAGAATATTTGCATTCAGTTTCTTCACTGCTCGAGTAAATTTCTGTCTGCTGAGGTTTTCCCCACAAAATTCACTGGAAAACAAACATATAATTCGTAAGGTTGTATTTTTTTGAGAAAATTCCACATTAAAATATTCATTTTGAAGAGTATGCTTTACATTACAGTTCAGTATAAAAACATATGCTGTGGCCTTTGATTCTTAATAAACTGTACTGAGAAACTTTCTAAGAATGAATCATCGCCCTCATGAAGCAATTTCAACGCATCTCTAAGAATTTCAGATGTGTACCCTCTGACCAAGTCATTCCACTTCTGAAAATTTATTCTACGCAAGTACCTGCACACAAATGAAATGATTATTCTGTAAAGTAGAGAGGACTGGTAAGGTCCTGGAACATTTATACAAAGGAAAGCTGCATCTGTCCCCTTGATGCAGAATGACAGCTGAAGGCTCCCCAGGGCCCTACAGGGCCCCACAAGACTGGCACCTCGCCTTCCTGGCGGCCCTCAGGGTCACCACTCTCCTCGCAGCGCACTCCTCCTGGGCTTTACCTTCCTCTCTACCCACAGCCTCTCTCCTCAGGGCCCACAAGACTTGGTTCACCATGCTCACACACACCTGGCCTAACATAGCACGCCCTTCCCTGCCTCCACACCCCCTTTCTTTCACCCTGCTTTAATATTCTCCACAGCACTTGTTGCCATCTAACATACTGTTTATTTTTTGTCCCTTCATCAAAATTAAGTACAAGAGGGTAAGGATTATGTTTTCATCACCATTATACCCCCTTAGTATCTAGAACAGTGCCTGGAACATAGTATGCACTCAATAAATATCTGCTAAATAAATGAAAACTTAAAAAAAGCAAGGCACAAAATAGCTTAGTATAGCATGATTCCTTTTGTGTTTAAAGGGGAGAGATGGTAATCATATGTATTTGCTTGAAATACAAGGATAACTGGAGGGAGCTAGGAAGGTAGACTGTAAACCTAAACTTTAAAAAAAAATTTAATTCACATTTTTTATTTTTAAAAGATCAATCAAAAGAAAATTAAGTGTTTCAATTTACCCAGTTCTTGTACATGAGCATACCCTCTGAATATCCTGGTGTTTCCTTCAGTTATTTTTTTTCAAGTGGGAGAATTCCCTGTGGTCTTCTCAAACACTTCATGTGCAATGATAAGATAACACAAATGTGCACCACATGAAGTTCTTGAAATTTATCTCGGTATCTTACAGACTTTTTCTGTCTTGGTAACACTTAAAACCTTGTTTTTTATTTAATCAGAGTAAATCAGAACACAACAGGAACATGAGAGGTCCATAACAAAGAAGACATCGCCACCTTCAAGTACTTGCCTGTTGCACAGCTTTTTGGGAAGATTTACGTCAAGTATATGAGACAAAATGTTGACCAGCTGAGTCGCGTAGCACAATGCAGCACTGATCGTGTAAGCAGGGTTATTATGCTCCATGTCTAAAGTATAAAACAACAACCATACACAAAACAACTTTAATTTCAACAAAAATAGGATGAACCTACATATTATGATTTCTAATTTTCTCATTACATTATTGGTTACATTTTACTCCTTACTAATGGAAGGTCCATGGCCAGACATGAATGTTTTGTTGTTTATGATTCTGGTGAGTGACATGTAACCTAAGCAAATGGGCCTCAACAGGCCTAGCATAAATGAAATTAGGTCTGAACTGCTTGGACCTAATAACTATTTATCAGAACAACTAATGCCCAAATCAATGTCATCTCCTGGAGAGGCTTCCCCTGACTACCCTATGGGAAGCAGTCCCTTCCTCTTAGCCCCACCCCAAGCTGGTTCTGCCCACAAAACACACTCCGTGGATGGTGCTTTTCATCTCTACTTGCTTCCTGTCCTCCCCAAAGAAAAATGGAGGGCTACGCCTGTCTCGGTGACATCACCTTTGTATCACCAGCACTGTGCGAGACAGAAAACACACATATTTGCTGAATGAACAATCCCTCATCACCACAGAGAAGCTACAGGAGTTTTAAAGGCTTTCTCTGTTGCTGTGTTCAACTTCCATTTACAACTGCTAAAACAAGCTCTTTGCGATGTTAAAAACTGTAAACATGGGACTCAGGCTAAATGTACTTCTTTAAAAAGTGAGTTTTTTTAAATACAAATAAAGCAATTATCGATCCCAAACAGGTGAAATATCTAAAATACATGTTTTCAGTGCATCCACAGATGGGTAAACAGTATGTGGTACATCCACACGATGGAATGTTATTCAGTCATAAAAGAAATGAAATGCTGATACATGTGACAATATGGCTAAACCCTGAAAATATGCTAAGTAAAAGCCGGACACAAAAGGCCACATGTTGTATGATCCCACTTACATGAAATGCCCAGAGCAGACACAGCTAGAGAGACAGAAAAGGTCAGGGGTTTGGAGGGCTGGGAGGAGGGAGATGAAGAGTGGCTGCTTCAGGCCCTGGAGTTTCCACGTGGGGTGATGAGAACGTTTGGGAACTAGATAAAGGCGATGGTTGTACAACACTACGAATGTACTAAATGCCACTGAACTGTTCACTTTAAAATTGTTCATCTTGCTATGTAAATTTTACCTCAATAAAAAATATATGTTTATAAAAGTTTCCAAAGGCTATTTTGCTTCTCACCAGGCCCCTGCGTGGTTTTCTTCTCTTCCACCCAATTGTAGTAGGCAGAGTAGTCCCCGTTGTTGGGGAGGCTAATCCAAGGCCCTGTAATGCTAATGCTGGTGTCCCCATTGTGATCATCACACACCCATCTCCCAGAGAGGTAAGTCGTCCTCCGGGCTTCCGCAAGCTTGCTCACAGTGCTGGAGGTCATGGCACTGTCACTCTCTGAAGACACATCCGCAGGATCTCTAAAAACCAGAAGCAGCATACAGATTTCAAGGGACTGGGTTTAAGAATGCAGTATACTTGCCAGATATGCATGCACAACACTGGAAGGATGCACACAAGGACAGTCATTTACGTGGAATATACAGAGATAAGTGACTGCTACCAGCGATGAGGAAGCCCACACCACTGTGCAGAAGGTGGCACCTTGAGCAAAGGCCTCAAATACCAGGTTCTCAAATGATTCGGTCGCAAGATCCCTTTATGTGCTTAAACATTTCTGAGGAGCCCAAAGGGCTTTTGTGAATGTGGGTTGGATCTATTGATATATATTATATTAGAAATCTGAGAAATGTTTAAATCAGTAATTCTTTTGAAAATAATAACCGTATTACATGTAAACACAGCATATCTTTGGGAAGTGCCAGGACATGGTGTTGTAATAGGTAGGAGATGGTTAGACTAGGAAGGGCCTCCTGTGCTGCACTAATTCAGATTTTGTTCTCTGGGCCAGTGGTTCTCAATCCTTTTTCCTTCTGCCACAACCTACATGTAAGGTAACCCCTACTGGCTATCACAGATAAGACTTGGGTGAGGGTACTATGGCCATTCTGAGCTGTACTGCTACTACTTCCTTCTCCCACTCAAGGAACTTTAAGAAATGTGAATGAGTATGAACTCTTAGGGGGAGAACTTCAAAACTACTGGCTTAAAAAACTTAACAGTACAATACATACTAGGAGAAAAAATTTAAACAGCACAGGTAGAAAGGAGAAAGTTCTCTACGTTTTCGCTTTTGTGACTTTGTCTGCAGTTGTCAGTCTCCTTTGTGTCCTAAAATCTGAAATGGTGTCTTAATCTTTGTTTACCGGCATGTGTTATCTTGGCCCATGAGAAGTTGATTTGGCATAATGTTTCTGTCAGCTTTTCTTCCCCTTTGGACTGGCCAGTTGTCTTTATACCTATTTTTGGGTAATCCAACTTTCCCCCACTGATCCAAAAGCCACCTTATGGGTTTATTTCTGAACGTTCTATTCTGCTCTATTTTCAGTTTGCCTTTTTATTACTAACTATTGCTAATGACAAATGACTTGCTAAGAGTCAGAGAGGTTTTCAAACTAGAAGCAACAGACTTTTAAGCTTTCAGGAAGCTAACTCTGGCAAGAGACAGAGGGACAGACAGAAGCAGAGGCAGCAAAGAATAATTACATAATGAGCAACAGGCCACTGACTGTCCCATTTCAGGGGAAGGTGCGGGAACGTGAGGGTGACTGGAAGAGACAGGAAAGTCCTCAACTGCAGCAGCCTGGTGGTTAGTGAGGAAGGAGATGGAACTCTTCAGTGGGACTTTCTAAACCTGGCTGCTCATGAGTATCATCTGGGCAAGTTTGAAAATATAAAAGTATTTTGAGATGGACTGGGAGGTTGGAGGTGTGTGCTCTGGACCTGTATTCTCCAAAAGCTCCTGGTGACTCTGATGAACAGCCAGGTGGTATCCTGCCATGCACTGGCTCCTGAGGATATCCATGAAGTACAGTCTAAGACTAGACTCAGTACTGAGTGCTCGATAGTACTAGTTGGCAGGAAAAGGCTAAGTTGCCACGTCGTGCCCACCATGTAAGAGACCCCAAGCACCAGAAGTCTTCTTCCATTTCACTTCATGATTTCTCTGTGACGTGGGCATTTACTATCCCCATCTACCAGACAAGGAAATAAGACTCTGAGATTCAAGAACCTGCCTCACAGCATATAACAAAATAAACAGCCCTGGGATTGCAGCTGACATCAGCCGCCAGGTGGTTCTTGATCAGGGGTGAGTCAGCACCTCACCAGGAAGCTCTGTAAAAGCACCTAAGCCGGGGCCCTCCTCCTTCAAGGGCCACCGCCCTTCACCTTGGCCACCTCGCCAACTTCGTGTGGTGTGGACTGTTTGCTGAGCAGATAAGACTTCAGTGTCATTACCAGAAAAACCAACGGCCCCAGAATGAGGCCCAATGAGGTGCTGCTTACTTGAAAAGTACTTGATCTTTGGAACCTGATCTAGTCCTAGAGTCAAGACTCATTTACTGTACCTCATGTTAGTCTTTACTTCCTCGATTGGAAAAATGACAGAGGTGAGCTCTAATATATGAGATCGCCGAAGATTTGCGAGACGCTCATAATGACTTTTTAAGTCAATGGTTTTTTTCTCTACTAGGTCACCAAGTTTGCGATTGTGCCTCTGAATCTTCTCCTTTTTCTCTTGATGCCGTTGTGCTCGAGTGTAAAGCTTCTGATTCTTTTCCTTGGTTCTGAGAAGGCCTTCAGAATCTAAATAAATCATACCCAACAATTATCACTATATATATAGTTCCTGGGTACTGCAGAAGCCCACCCCACCAGCATATGTTTTCCTGCAGTGTAAATTGAAAGCAAAAGTTCAATAAAATTAACTAGATAATATTCACTAAGTAAAAACTGAAAGCTTAGTTCAAGTAGATAATACACATAAAGCAATGGGGACCACCAGTAAAAGGACTCTGGATCTCCATTTGTGATTATCCTTAGTAAGAATCACTCAGTGACTATCAAGTTTAACTTAAGCAAAGAAGTACCTGACTTTCTTACTGTAAACACTGAAGAATAGCCATATTGGGCAGAAAAGAGATCTAAGTCAAGTTTGAAAAACTTACTGGCTAATTTTCCTTAGAAACCTTTTAGATGTGCCTTGGGTTACATTCAGAGAGCTCAGGGCTAATCTCACAGCAGGTGGTCATGCAACAAAGAAACGGACCAAGAGCTCTTAGAAGTTACAGAGGAGTATCTGGTGAGCACCTACTATATGCCAGCATTGTAAGTACTGCAAGGGCACCAGAAGCCTGGCCACACAACCAAGGAAGGAGACAGACACCCGCCCTGTCTAATTTGTTGTTTTTGTGGAGTTGCTTCTGGTTCTGGATCCCAAAACCTGCTATGTCAGGTCATAGCTAAACTTCTCTAGAGTAGCAAAAACAAGTTGTAAAACCTTAAAACAAGACACCTAGGTACAAGTTAGGAGGCTCAAGTTCAAAATCGAGCTTACTGTTTTTCCCAGGAAAGCTTCCAATTAATACACTATAAGCTAGGTTCTCTATTTCATGATTATTTTTGACCTAACTCAACCCCTTAATGGTCAATTCCATGAGTTATGCTATAGTTCCTTACATCCAGGGATTTTTTTCTTTCATGTCTACTATACAATCCTATTAACTCTCTTAAAAACTCTGCCTATCTCCACTCATGTCCTCTTTCACTGGCTCAGTCTTCAGAAGCTATCAATGCTCAGTGGTTCTCCACTGTCAATCAAATACAGAACAAACTCCTTGGTCCCCACATCACCTGTTATATACCCCACAGTTCCCTTCTGCACCATTCGTTCTAGTCTCAATTACTATATACTTCAAATCCTTTCCACAAGGTGGACCTACTTAAGTAAATGTGTGGATGGATGGATGGGAGCTGAATTGAGTCATCATTATTCCTTAAACACTCATCCCCATCTTGCTCAAATCAACACCCCTCCAGGAATGCTCTCTATTTGCTCCTACTTTAATTACTGAGCAAGGCCCACCTCCACAAACACTCCCCAGACCTCTTGCTCCTAGGAACTCCATGGTAACATGTATGCTCCTCGCCTATGGCACATGACTCTTACTTATACCAGATACAACTGAAACACTGTCATCTCCTGACTAGAATAAAATGAACATCTGATAACTGTCTGTGGACCGAAACCACCCTCTTTGACTGAGGACCATTGAACCTACGTATTTCATTGCAGGCATAAAATTTCTTAGTTTTATTTCTCCTTAGATGCATCTCTTTATCACTCCTGCTCAATGTGAATGTCCTAAAGCATAAATCTCTAGTTCTAGCACATACTTTCTAGCAAGTTCATTCATTTTCATGACCTCTCCTAAGTTCTTTACAAGTGCTCAAATAAATCTGTCTAGCTATGGCCCTGAGTCCTACAGCGGTTGGATTTCTAAAGGACAGTTTCCAATTTAAGATCATGACCAATTATAAGAGGCAGGAAGTCATCTGTCATCCAAAGGGCACTAGAGCAAAACTCAGCACTCAAGAATCTAGTTTGTCCTTCTCTCCATGCCATCTCTCCCTAAACATCAAAACATTTTGATACTATTTCTGTAATCTCCTCCTTCTTTGAATAAGTAACTGTCTGCTCAATTCTGAAATCACATATAATCCAACTTCCCGATCTATACCATATTATTCTGTATCATGACACCTTCAAGAAACTGGAGAAATATTCTTCAGGCTCTCTACAGTTTATAACTGATGGCTTTTTCTGAATACATTTGAATATGTTTGATATTTCAACACAAAGTTATAAGGAAAAAAAGACTGTTTAGTGTGTAGCAAGCTGTTAGTCCAGGTATAGCTTCTTCTGGATTTCATTAACTCCCTTAAATTGTTGCAAAAGGTTGTGAGGGTGGCAACTACAGTGCATTCGTGTTCTAAAGAGCAGTGGTTCCCAACCCTGGCGGGTCTTCAGAACCACCCATAGTAGTGCTACTCAAAGTGTGGCCTATGGACCTGGGTCTGTCTGCAAACCTTTGCCAATCAGGCCAGAGAAGTACAGAAATACAGAGCAAGTTTAGAAACCTTTTTCTTTGACATGGCAATTTGACACTGCCATAACATTCAAGTACACAATAATTTTTCCAGTAAATAAAATAAAAAATACCATATTTTACAAAAGTATTGGTGTAAGTTTATGACAGATAGGAAATCTAACAGAAAAAAAACACTAGCCTTTTACTACAGACAGTTTAAGAGCCACTGACCCAGGTCTCATGAGATTTTAATTTCCTAAATCCAGGGTGGGCCCCAAGGCTCTCTAGATTTTAAAAAGGTTCTGTGGTGGTTGCTTTTGTATTTTGGAGTTAGGGACCTATTAGAGTTGATCAAAGTTTTAAACTTGCTCACCAGAGAAATGCACACACTCAGTAAAGTCAGCTGTTACAGGAGGTACTCAGATACCTGGTGGCAAACCCCTGGTGTGGACATCATGGAGGGGATGGAGAAAGGGATGAGCCAATGTTAAGTAACAAGTCGCTACACTGCTGAGGAACCAGAGCCTTTGGAGAACGCAGGCAAAACTCAGTGGATACTCCGCTGTCTGCAGTTCTGAGTGCCTCTTCATTGTGCTGCCTGCTTCTCTAGTGTATGAATCCCATGAAACTCCAGGAGCACTTTATGAGGACAAATGTTTTCCAAGGAAGCTTTTACACCATTACGTATCACCATAAAGTACTTGCCTCTTACAGCAATGACTAGAGAAGAAAGGGATTCACAGGGTATGATGGTGACTCATCCTAAATTTTAAACCCTGATCTTCAGCAATACACAGTATTTCTAAGGATGCACGATTTCTAAAAGACTCTTAAATTTTGACAATCACTTATGATAGAGTGTGAAGTGTACAAATATAATGTAAGATTAATACAGATTAAAATATGTATAAGACACATTACAGAAGAAAAAGCCAATATTCTATGCTCCTGGTATGAACTAATAATTCTTTTAAATGAGTACCAAGTTAGACTCTGAACACTTGTTCACTAAGGGAAATGGGAAACATACATTCCTTAACTTTTTAAAGTGAAAAAGGTAGCAGGTTATTTAAGGGGCTTTATATAAGAATTCCTTACACAAAGGTTTTATGAGAAAAAGGCCAGCAACAAACTTTTCCAGGCTGCTAGCACTCCCCACCTCTCCTCTCTGTCTCTCTAGTTCACGAATCTCCTAAAATTCGACAGAAGCCCTTGTTTAGGGCTGGAGGGAGGGGTTCAAATTACTTACTTTTCTTCATTTCTTCATTTCCTTTACATATTGTTTGTTTCAGTTGTTCAATCCTCATCTTGCAGGACATTATTTTCCATCTCTTAAAAAGTATGCAATAAATATCAGAAATGGTTTCTTAATATGATTATCTACCTGGTATCACTACCTGCTTTCAGGTATATCTTAGGAAACACAATGAAGAAAATACCAATTTAATCACATTTATTATATAGTGTTTGTAACTATGGTAGATTACAAAAAAGAAAAAATGTTTTTCTGGTTCAATACAGAGAAATAAAAGAAAAGAATAAAAGAGAAGGAAATTCACATAGTTCTTTTGTATCATGCTAAGGAGCACAGAGAAAAATGTTGAAAGATATTCTCTTAACATGCTCTATCCAATCTATAGCTACTGGTCACATATGGCTATTTAAAAGTCAATTATCACAATCGATAGTTTAATGTTTATTTGGGGACGAGTGGGTTAGGGAGGGGAGAAAGGGGAGGGGGTGGGAGAGGAGCGGGGGAAGCTAAATATAAGGTGATGGAAGAAGTCACATTAGGTGGTGAACTTATTATACAACAAGTTGACAGTGCACTGTAGAATTATATGCCTGAAACCTATGTAATCCTTGCTAACAGATGTCACCCCAATAAGTCTAACAATAAAAATGAATTAAAAAAAAAAAAAAAAAGAAAAGAAAAAAAGAAAAAGTCAATTAAAATTACATAAAATTAAAAAGTACAGTTCCTTACTCACACTACCCACATGTCAAATGCTCAACACCACCAATGGCTAATGGCTACCACCTTGGTCTGTGTAGATACAGAACAAAGTTCTATTGAGGTACTGCTCTAAACTTTTAGTGCTTGTTATGGAGACCATTAACATCACTGTATTAACTCACTGATACAATAAACAAATATTACTTCCAAAATAATAAAAACTGCAATAAAACGGAAGTCTTAAAAGGAGGTAATTCATGTAAGATTTTTTGAAAAGCCTCAGACAATTATATGAAACATGAAGTTTCCTGTTTACATTACCAAGATTTAGGTACAGCTTCCCCCAAGGTGAATAAAGGATCAGTAAAAATGTGACCTAGCAGTTAATTTAGAAGTTTGATTATCTATTCGATAATGCCTCCATAAATGTGGCTAATGAAAAGCTTAGCACATTCAAATGTTCACGGTGTTTAATACTTGTCTATGTTGTCTGATAGGCCAAGATACAAACTAGGTTGCAGGGATGTTCTGGCAGGCAAAGTCCTGGCTGCCAGTGGAGTGAGAGACATTCGAAAACAGGTTCGTGAAGACTGATGAATTCAGGACTGAACTGGCAATGACATGGCTTTACTTTTAAAAGGTGTTAGTCTTAAAAAATCAATGTTGAAGTTTTTGATAGAAAAACTAGAAAATAATACAGGGAATGTAGAAAAACAGGGAAAGGATTCTTTATATATAGCTTTTTATGATCTTTTCCCATACAACGTATTTTGTTTCTACAGCATTTACAGCATGAACAGAATTCACTGCTGCCACAAATATTCTTTAAATATGTTATTATTTAAAAACTGAGTGATGCTTATTCTTGTGAAAAAAATATTACACATCACAGAAGAGGAAAAAGAAAGTGTTTGTTAGCCTGACTCCTTCCATCCCTCAGGGGAATCTCAATTAAAGTTTGGTGTGTACTGCTCCAATATTTTTAGAGTATATTTATATTTAAAACAAATACACAAATAAGAGTCATACTTCAGCCTACTTTTTGTTTGTTTTTTCATTAAATATATTTTGGCCATCACTCTGCGTAAGTACATGAGACTGACCACATTCTTGTTAGCAGTTACACAGGATCATAATTATTTACCTCATCCTGCCTGATTAGCATTTAATTTATAGATTCAGTTTCCTACTAGTACAGCACACAATCAGCTTCTTTATCCATAAATCTCTGCATTCATGTGCATTTTCTTAGGAGAAAAACGGCCGGATATACCACATGTGCATTAAAAAAAACAACAAAGCACCACCAAATTGTGCCCCAAATATGTCGATGTATATTCCCAATGAAACGGAATACAAATGCTGTCAACCAAACGCTGTATTTTCAAATTTTCTCATATTTTCTCAGTTTATGTTCATTTTGCTTATAAAGGTCCTCTCACGCCTAGATTACCTAAACACACTACCAGTAAGTTCAAAGAGAGGACTTCCAAAAATGACCAAAAATAAATTTAAATTCAAAATGACTCTACCAACTTAAAAACATGTAATCCCAAAATAAAGAATATTATTTAAATAGTTTTTACAACTTACCAACTGATCTGTTACCCATCTTCCTTCCATAGCTTTTAATACTCTGTATGGAGAAGAGATAGATTAAATTAAAATTTTGTGAAGCTCATAAATGTAAAATCAACTTCTAAAATAAGGTCTTACAAATGACGAGAAATACCACAGTGGGACTTAGCATGGAAAAGTGTTTTCCAAATTCCCTGTCCTCTGCAGGTTTTTCTCACCCCTTTCCGTCTGCACATCTACCACAGCCCAGAGGCTTTCTCTAAATGTTCACAATAAACTTCCGTAACGGCGCCTGGGGCAGTTTAGGACAGAAGGTTCTATAGGACAATGCTCAGAGCCAGCGGGGAGAGATGCATCAGTGGTGCCCGGTAAATACTCAGATTCCCACGTCTCCCCAGACCCACTGAATCAGAGTATCTGAGGACAGGATTTCAAGAGTCTGCATTTTTCACCATTACTTCAGTGAAAGAATTCTGATATAAATGATCTGCAGACCACAATCTGCAAAACACTGACAGGGAAGGTAAATCGTAGCAGTAACACCCTACAGGAGTCACCACCACTCACTTCAGTCTAATATGCCAACTGTCCTGGACCCCTTTGCCACAAACCAATGATCTGGGCCTGGGGTTTGATCCATCTGTCCAGTCACTGAGTGCCTGCTGTGTACCAGGCACCAGGTCTGATGCCAGTATTTCTAGAAACTTGAAAACACTCCTATTTTGCTTCTCCAAGATTTACTGCTTGCTCTTTCAAACTTTGACATTGTATTCTAAATGTAATAAATCAGCAGTACATCGGCACACTATAGCACTGAACTCAACCACATGGTGACTGGATAACATCACAAATTAAAAAGCCAAATGAAAACTCACTCTTTTTGAAATTCTTCTTGCTTGCTCTTAAGTTGGCTTAATCGTTCCTTCTTGTCTATAAACCTGTAAGAAAAAAATTCAATGTTTCATTTAAATGTTCAGTTTTTCTCAGTTCAATTTGATTATGCACATTCCTGAGAGCCAATCGTTTCTGCAGACTCATTTGGAAATGTCGCTGTCTTGAAAATAAGTACTGTACACATTTTCTCAATGGGATGCACATGGCTGCTTACCATTTGGTTATTTTATAACTAAGTTCAAATTCTCAGCTTTAAAATTCTTTCATGGGTTTATAATATATGTCTATAGGTTTTTTTCCCTCATAGGCTAAATTATTTTTCAAAACAGGCACATCAGAGCACTAAAGTGAATTCAAAGAAAACTTTTATTATAAAAATAATTTTAACTATTAAGCTTCATTTAATCCTGCATTCATTTATAAACTGGTTCCTTATAATCTTTAAAGTATGATTTTTTTCCTTACTGATTTTATGGCTAGTTTTACAGGTTAACAAGTTCCTCAGTAAAAGTTACCAAAAGGAAGGGATACCACTTTGCAGTTCATTTTCTGTTTGTCAGTCTGCTACCCTTGTCCTCATTAGCTTCTTCCTATTACCTTAGCTGGGGTTTACTTTGCTTTTATTTCCTTGCAGCTGAAAACTCAAATCACTGATTTCACGCCTCTCTTCCTTTTTAATATAACCATATAAAGTTATAAATTTCATCCTAAGAATGCTTTAGCTAAACCTAAAGTTTGTGATGTGGTATATTTACATTATCATTTAGTCTGAAAATTCTAATTTTCCATAAGATTCTTTCTTTGACTCATAAGTTATTTAAAAATGTATTATATAATTTCTGGAAACATGGGTTTTTATAGGTAACTTATTGTTACTGTCTTCTAACTTAATTCTGTTGTGGATACTCCGTGAGATTTCAATCTTTTGATGTGAGACTGTCTGATGGCCTTGAATTTGGTTTGCCTTGGTAAAAGTTCCATGTGCATTTGAAAGAATGTGAATTCCACAGCTGTTGGATACAGTGTTCTATAAATGTCAACTAGCTGAAGGTGGCAAACAGTGTCAATTAGATCTTCTAGATCTGTGCTGTTCAATATGGTAGCCGCAGGTGGCTACTGAACACCTAAAATATGGCTTGTTGCTTAATCAGGATTTGTTAAAAAAATTATGTGACTGTAACATCATGCAACTGATTTCCAATTGAGCTAACAGTGGCTCATTAACTATTTTCAAGGAAACAGTGGTAATAATAGCATCTGCTATATAGCCACATGGTATGAAGTCTAAAAGCAGGTTTTGGGGGTTTGTTATTTTTTGGCTGTCTCCTGAATTTCTATCCTAAATGAAAACAATTTAAAAGAATCATATAGCCTCAAAAATATATCCTCTTTAATCCAGAAGTCCGTCTACAACACTATTTCTATAACCCCGTGTTTGAAACATACCCAAAGATAAGTGCTTCTAAATGGAAAGGATAAAATGGTCTATGACCCTACCATTCAGTTGTCACAGAAAATGTACAATACATAATATATTAAAGAAAAAAAGCAAATCAGGCAATATTATATGTGACAACTATAATAGTTAAAATTAGTTAAAATTAAATTAGAAATTCAGCTCCTCAGTTGTACTAATCACATTTCAATAGCCCTATATGGCTGGTGGCTGCCATACTGGATAGTGCAGATACAGGACATCATTGCAGAAAGTTCTATTGGGTAGCACTGTAACAGCCAGTATGAGAAAACTCAGAAATCAATGTGGAATATAGACAAACCCAGATTCATTCAATTAACTTATCAGGCTTTTACTACATGCCTGTAACTTGTAACAAAGGATCTTCCACAATATTAAGAAATCTAATGATACATTTCTGCAGCTGACTGTGTACTCTTGGACATATTACTTATTGGTTACATACATTTCTTTGTATCAAAAATGAGTAACTAATATGTTACTAATTTCTCTCTCTCTCACTAAAGCAATGTGGTGAGATTCATGTTCCCATAACCTGAAGGAGAGGACAAACTAACAAGACTCATCGAACCATGCAGGCAAAGGACTGACAAGGAGGATAAGATCTTGCTTTTAGAGGCTATAAAAGTTCTCCTTTTAGATCTGTTGTAAAAATGCCTCTCCACTTTGCACCAAAACATGACACTCTGTTCAGCTATATATAGAGCTGGTTGATTCTCTTGAGCTTTGTTAAAAAAAAAAACAAAGCAAACAAAATTTAAAACGTTAAGTATACAGATGACAGCAGGAATGATAAAAAGATAAATCCTACTGTATCAGCTACTTCATGGGTCATGTTATTCTTCATGAAGGAAATTAGAAATCCGCGGTATTAAAGCTGAACAGCAGATGATAGAAGGAATGTGGCTGGGTCAGCATTTCAACTGCTCATCTGCACCCTCACCCATTCTCTGCATTCTCCACACCACACTCGTGGAACTAGACAAAAAGTTCGTTCCACAAGTCTGTGCTTTCTCAACATGGTTTGCAACAAGGGGAAAGAGTAATAATAGAAAGTCATCACATTCAAACAAGACTTAATGATATATATTTTATCTTAAAAAAGAAGGAATCATACAAGGGCTGTCCAGAAAAAATCCAGCCACAAGTACCTCTATTTTTCACATTACATGGCTGGATATTTTGACAGCCCTCGTATAGTATGTACTATTTTTCAAGTTGGGTTTACCATATAAAAATATCTTGTATCTTTTTCCATGTCAGAACACATAAATCTATCTCATTCTTTAACAGGTATACAGAATTTCATTGAGCAGACATCATATAATGTATTTATATAAACTCCTATTGAACATGCCATTGCTTCCAAATTTTCACTATTATCAGTAATGTTATAAATGAATATCCTAGTACACAAATCTTCACAAACTTTTAAGATTATGAGAAGTTCCCATAATAATATAAATTGCTGGGTCAAATATTTATGTGAAAAATTCTGGTAGTTATTTTTAAACTTCCTGATTCATTTCATATAACTTACAACCTCTGCTAACCTGACTGCCTCTCATCCCTTTCCTGCAAAGACAGTTCATAATTCATTTATTTGCCTTCCTTTATTTCGCTATTAGAAATGCTGACCACCTCTCCCTATCTTATGGGCTACTTACTTTTCTTTTGTTATTTCTTTGTCTGTCCTTTGTCCATTTTTTCATAGTTCCTAAGTGTTATTTACTAAGGAAATAAGCCATTTTTTCTTTCATACATCTTGAAATTTTTTCTCAATCTGCTTTCGGACTACTTATGTTTCTGTTCTGCAGGATTTTCCAACCTTTATGCAGGTATATACAGTTCTCAATTTTTTGTTTGTTTAATGAATATAGAAATCTTGTTGCTTTCTGACAGGAATCTGCCAGTGAACCTGTACCATGTACCATGGCTTTTACAACACGATTTCTTACATTTTCTCTCCCAATTAAAAAATGACTTCTAATTATTTACCAAATTCCTCCATGCTTACAAATTTATTTTTTCCCCTAAAAAAAGCATTCCTTTAAATTGACTGTTTCCTAAATTCATCTATACTTTTGCGACTAATGTTTTTTCCTCATTAAAAAAAATACGTCCTTAAATCGACCTTTAAACAGTCTCCCTGTGATAGAGACCAATGGGAACTAGGAGAGGGGTGGTCACACAGAGGGGGAGACAAGCACGCAGTTCACATTTCAGAGCTGTCCAGAGTTAGGGCTGTCTGGGCTGAGACCTAGGGATGAGTTAGAGTTGGCCCTGTTAAAGGAAGGAAGGTATTAGAGGCAGAGGAAATTCTGTTTTACAAGGTAAAAAATTAACTTGTCTTGCAACCAAAGCATTTCAACACACCAAGCGGGACAAAAGGGATAGGAATGTCAGTTACGGGTGTGAGCCTCATCACTCCACGCTGTTCCTTGACCACTGACAATCATGGGTGGCTGAGTAGCTCTCTCCACAGGTCAGACCGTTCACATACATCTGTTACATACATCACCAGAAAAACAGCACCACGGCACGTGCTCTGTTAGGGGTCCACATTAACTCTGTGGTAGGAGATAATCAACATCATTGTAACACCTACAACTTACTGCACACTTACCATGTCCCAAGCACAGTACCTTTCATAAAACAAAATAACTCTATCCCTCCACCTGCCTGCCTAGCCCTTTCCCTCATCCTAGGGGTATATGTTCACTTTTTCCCTTGGGTTATGACAAGAGAAGTCTGAGAAACACCACTCATGTGTTATAAGAAAGGCAAAAATATATAAGCAATTGAACCTTTCAAATAAGCAACTGATGGCCTTAAAACAATACTCAAACCCTTTGAACCAGTTATTACAGTTCAAGGAATCTATCCTAAGGAAATATATTAGAGATGAGAAAGATTTATGTTTGAAGGTGCCAATCACAGAATCAGTCATAACAGCAAAAACTGGAACCAACTTAAATGTCCAAAAGGATTAAATAACATTATATTGCCATGAAGGATGTTAAAATATAGTTAGAGACAAAGGCATGATTATGTGTTTATGAGGTGGTGAGTAAATAAAAAGTAAAATAACTAACTATATACACACGTGGTACGGTTCCAAGTAAAAAAAATATTATTTACAAGTGCACACACACTCACAGAAACAAAGTGGAAGAAAAATTATTAACAGAATTGTGAAAATATGGATAAAATCTGTTTCCTTCTTTATAAATTTCTGTACAGTTTTCTACAATAATCATGTGTACTTTTATAACAAAAAGAGGGACTAATCAATTCAAATTTTCCCCCTTTGAGGATCACATCCACTATAAAAATATATGCTTAATCTCTTCAAAGTATCTAACGTTCTTAGGTCCCTTAAGACAGATTACTTTCTCTGGGTTCCTGACATTGATGGGACAGAAATGAGCATGAGAGTTTTTAGGTCAGTGGTGGGGAACTGTGCCCTCCTTAGACTTTGGTCCCGGCTGTGGTAGAAGAGTTAGTGACTGTTTTCAGTTTTAGAAATAAGGCAGTGAAGCTTCTCAGGTAAGTAAGTGAGAGCACAGATGTGCCTAGAAAAAGAGCAGAGCAATCTCTTTATTTAAGTGAAGAGGGTTAAAGAACAACGTATTTCTTGAATTAGGATACTAACACAGTACAAGTTACTAGCCATCAAATTTTTCTCCCTCAAAAATTTTATAGGCATACAAGGGTATAATTTTTATGGACAAATGCAATATGATGATTCTTATCAGGATGATTCTTTTATCTTATATTAGAATATTTAGGATATGAGAAAATATATTTTATCTTATATTAGAATATTTAGGATATGAGAAAACATACGCCACTTGCAGAAATGAAGGCTAAGTCATTAATAGAAAATAGATCAAAGTAGTGTTTAGTTTCCTCACTTGCAAAATGGAATAATGCTTCCACTACTTGGTCACAAGGATCAGATAAGATAAATGTGAAAGCATCAGGTACAGCCATTTAGCACATGATATACTCTAGTTTCCCTTTTCTTCATCGCAATGAGTGATTGAGCACTTAATCTTACTAATGTACTAAAGTGAACTATATATTAAAAATACAGTTCAGATTTGAAAGAGAATTTAAGAATGAGCATAACCCAGGAGTAAGTAAGGTAAAGCTTGTTTCCTCATTTTAAAAATAGGTTAACAATGTATGGTATAGATGAGATAATAAATGCGAAAGCCTTTTATAAATTCTAAAAGGTAAAATTATGAGAGTAGCCAGTGATATCGACTGAAAACAAAAGTTGTATTTTCTTAGTAGATTCACATGTGTTGGTGTAAATACAATTAATAAGCTACATGGCATGGAAGTTATGTCTTGAAGGCCATAATCAAACAGCAAAAAGGTTGGCAAAATATTGTCTAAAGATGGGAGAGTCCAGCAACCTGCAGAACATTTGTTCTACTTAGTAGGATACACAAATGAGGATCCAAAATGAATTCTCAAGACAATAGATTTTTATAGGATATGGTTACCGACAACCAAAAAGATACTAGAGGGAGAACAGAAATACTAACTTTTTTTGGATGTTGGCTATGTCTTTATACAAAGAAAAATCCAAAACATGAATTCAATAAGATAAATGCATCCCCCTTGATAACTGCAGCATTATTTACAACAGCCAAGACATGGAAGCAACTAAATGCCCATATACAGACAACTGGATAAAGAAGATGTGATACATATATACAATGGAATACTACTTGGCCATAAAAAAGAATGCAATCTTACTATTTACTAACATGGAGGGACCTAGCAGGTATTATGCTAAGTGAAAATAAATCAGATACGAAAAGGCAAAGGAAATAGAATAGTTTAAATTTATTTTTCTGAAAAAAGAAAAATAAGTAAGATAAAATCATTTACCCAATTTCAAGACATTATATAACTACATAATAAAACTGTGTGTATTGGCAGAGGGGAAAATATAGATCAGTGGAACAGCACAGACCACACAGATACACACAGACACACACAGACACACACACACACACACACCCTGAGAAGTCAGTCAGACAGAGACAAATACCCTATGATTTCACTTACATGTGGAATCTAAAGAACAAAATAAACAAAATAGACTCACAGACATAGAGAACAAACTAATGGTTGCCAGATGGTGTGTTGGGGTCCTGGGTATAAAGGGTGAAGGGATTAAAAAGTACAAATTGGTAGTTACAAAACAGTCACAGAGATGTAAAGTACAGCATAAAGAATATAGTCAGTAATCCTGTAATAACTGTTTGGTGCCAGGTAAGTACTGGACTTACGCGGGATCATTTGGTAAATTATATAAATGTCTGACCAGTGTGCTGAGTACTTGAAGCTAATATAAAATAATACTGAATGTCAACTGTAATTGAAAAATATAAAATAAAACAGCTGGTCCCTAAACCAGCAGGCAGATCTCCTGATGTTGTAGTCTCTAGGTACCCTCAGAGCATCTTCCCGGGCCCACTCCTACACCTTTCGTAAGCCAGTGTCTGAGTTCTTGCCAGTTTTGACTAGAAAGATAACTTCAACTTGTCAGTTATCTATTAACGGTGCTATTTCTGGTGTCAGGTAAATGTGTAATCCAGAAAATCATATCCCTGTTAAAAGACCTATAATTTAAAAATATTCACCAGTACAAGAACCAAAAAAGATTATGTTGGGAGTGCTGCTTAATGAGTCCTCCTCATTTCTTAAAGCAGCACACAAATTAAAAGGCAGATGAAAAAGCAGAAAGAGAGGGGGCTCCCTGGTCGTGTAGTGGCTAGGCTTCGGTGCTCTCACCGCCACGCTCTGGGTTCAAGCCCCGCTCAGGGAACCAACCAAAAAAAAAAAAAAAAAAAAAAAGAAAGTGGGTTCTGTTTTTAAGACTGGGGCCAGGGTGGGACAGCATTGGTGAGGATATACAGGTATAAGGAACTCTTCTTACTAAACAACAACAAAAAAAGTAATGAGGTTAGATATTTTTCAACCAATCTATCTGCCAAACTCACACTGCCCACAAAACTATATAAAGAACACATGTTCCATTCTTAGGAGTCAAAGGAACTAACTGTTGTGAGACAGACTGAATCTTTAATATATAATTTTCCAATTGCTAAATCATTAAAACCTGTATATTCAGCTAGCCTGTTAATGAAACTTGAAAAAATACATTTCCAACAACTTAAATCACATTCAAATCCATGTAGGCACAGCTAATTTGGCTAATTTACTAGGGAAAAAAATCAGAGGTTAAACAAGGGTTTTTGCACTGTGCTGTATAAAGCTCCCTGTTTTATTTCTAAGTGGTTGCCCAGTTAGCAAGGAGCTTCTCATAAAGTAAGAGAGTCTGAAAGCAAAACACAGAATACAAAACTTTTCATAAATACTGAAGACAGAATATCTCACAATCAACCTTTAAGCAGGAACCTGCCTTTGTCTTCTGTAACCTGACAGAATATTTTATGCAGATAACTGCACCCAATGAGAGCTTATTAAAGATGATTTGGCTATTAGGGTGGTGGTCCTGGGTCTCAATTCTTTCTCCTAGTAGATACCGGGCACTGTTCTGGGAACGAAGAAAAACAAAGTGCTCTTCTTAGGGAAAACACAGTTCAGAAAAAAGAAAGATGGAAAGTGAGATGGACCTGGCTGAGCAGAACCTGTGGCAGTCTTGCTGCCCCTGAACCCTAAATTTGCTTTTTTATTTCTCAATTTTGAGGTATTAATTCTTTATTTTTCTTGGACAGAAAAGAAATCCAATAGAACACATCCTCTTCTGAAAATTCACTTTAAAGCTCAGATTTAGCAAAGAATTTATACCTTTTAAAAGTTCTATCGCCTTTGCGATTCCCTCAACAATATGCCTACTATGTGCTACCCACTGCCGTTGCACTGTTGATGTGATTGAAAAAAATGCAAAGTTCATGCCTTCACAGAACTACATTCTGGATGTGGATAGCCTCCTTAAATAAATAACAGTACATACACATCGTGCTCAGTACCATGAAGGAACTGAGTATTATGATAGAAAATAATGCGCGGAGATATGGAAGTGGGAAGCTACCTTAGTGAAGGTCAAGGAAGGCCGTGCTAAGGAAGTGACATTTAATTTAAAACAGGAAAGACAAGATGCCAATCAGGAGGGAACAGCAAGGGAAAAAGTGCAGTCAGTGGTGGACAAGTTTCATGTGTTTGTGGATGAGATAAGGCCCCCAACTGTGGAGCAGGGACAATGAGGGAGCATGGCATGAGTTTATTTTTCGAGTGCTTAATATATGCTAGACATCATGCTAAGTGCTTTACTCCATTCTCTTTTGTAATTACTACCAGAAACCTATGACGTTAGCTACCTCACCACAGGCGAGGTTAAGAAACTTGTCCAAAATCACACAGCAGTTGGTGGAACTTGGATTAATTCAATGAAGCATGAATCCAAAACCTACATTAACTCAACCACACAGCCAAAGTTGGAAGGTCAGCAGTAGCCAAATCACATGGAGCTTTATGTGCCATGGTAAAGAGCTTGAATATATTTATCTTTTATGTTCTAATTAACTAGTTTTTTGAATTTTATTTTAAATGCAGTGGAAGGCCATTGAAACATTTAAGCAAAACAATGACATCTGATTTACATTTCTACAGTGGCTTTGGGGGGGGGGGGGGGAAAAGGGGGTAGGGGAGTAGTTGTATGAATAAAATAAAAAAAAAAAAAGAAGAAGAAAAAGAAAAGCAGTAAGCGGCCAGGAACGGTCTGGATAAGAAGTAGATGGATACAAGATCTATTCTGGAGCAGATACAATTAGACTTGCTAATGATTTGGATCATGGAAAAAGAAAAAAAGGAAAACTCCAGGATAACTCTTGGGATTCCAGCATTGGTAACAGAGGGATCGAAATTGATGGATAAAAATGGAATGGTTGAGATTACTATTTTAATGGAATGGTCAATAAGAATTTCTCTAATGTATGAGCAGAGGCCTAAAGGAAACAAAGGAGGCAGCCTTGAAGATTTCTGGGAGAAGAGTTCCTGGAAGTGTTGGTATGCCTGAGGACTGGCAAGGAGGCCAGGGTGGTATTAACACAGTAGGTAAGGGGAAAATAACAGGCGATCAGAGGAGGAATAGGCAATACACAACTTTGGTTAAGAACTTTGGATTTTTATTTTTGGGCAAAACAGGAAACCTCTGAAAAATTTCAACCGGGGAATGGAAGAGTGGTGTTAACTCTGGTTGCAATATGGAAATAACCCTGTCAGGGAGCAGAGGTGGAAGCAGAGGCTCGCAAGAATCCCTTGGTGGATCTGCCCACGAGGTGTATACGAGTAAGATTTAGGATAGGCTTTTAAGAGTGGATAGAATTTGTTGACGGGATTAGGGTGGCGCTGTAAGAGAAGTTGAGGAAGATTATGTCTTTTGGCTTGTACCAAAGAAGAATGAAGTTACCATTTACTGGATTGGCATGAGCATGGGAGGACAGACTTATGATAATAAGTTCAGTTTGTCAAGATGGAGGTACTTACTACAAATTTACATACAGATGTTGAGCAGGCAGCTGTTTTCTGGATTCCAGAGAAGTCTAGATTAGAGATACTAGTCTGGCGGTCTTCAGCATATAGATAGTATTTAAATCATGAGAATGGATACAGCAAAATGTACAGACAGAGAAGAGGTCTAGAATTGAACCCCTGGAAAACTCCATCAATTAGACATTTCCATCTCATACTTAGTATTCTTACAACTGGTTTAGTTTTAAAGCTATCAGCAGTTTCTCAAGTCAAGTGCATCAATTAGACACAGCAATAAACTAAAAGGATTATATCCCACAAATGTCTTTAAAAGGGAAAGAAACGAATTCCACTCATGATCAGAAGAATACTAGGAACTCAAAACATTTCCAAATATAGAGGTTGTACAATCCAGTGGTTAAGTGCATGGTATTTAGGTTCAGGCTGCCTGGATTTTAATTCTGGTCCCTACACTTACTATCTATGTGACCAAGGGCACGGCACTTACTGTGCAGTTTCCTTGGCAGTAAGTTGGGGATCATAACTTATTGGGTTGTTGCATATGAATTAATGCCTGAACTTTTGTGCTCAGAAAGTTAGCTACCTTACTATCATGGACATTAAGTTACTGAAACAAGCTGGGAATGAGAGATCCTTCAGTCAATCACACTAATTTTCCAATAACCTTAACCAAGAACTTGTACCTCTGTTTTGATTTCAAAACAAGGTAAAAACATGTTCCATTTCAATTCTTTTATGTAAATGCTTACAGCTCCCATTCTGGATTTTAAGACAATTTCAAAACACATCCCCAGACTCCTTAGCATTCAAAACAATGAGGGAGCAACCAGCTAGTCCTAGTTCATACATCAGAGTAAGCATGTCATAACAAGGTCCACCTGTGACACTAGCTTCCAGAACCAGAATCCCTCCTAACCAGTTACTTGCTTCTCTTTTGCCCTCCCCTCTAGAGAATGAACGTACTTTCCAACACAGAGAAAGGTTAAACCAAGATTTGAATGGGAGTGCAGCGACGTGCCGAGAACCAACTCCATAGCAGCAACAGGGGAAGACTTCTCCAGAGGCACCACCTATCCATTTTCCCTAGTACCCAGAAGCACAGTGGGGTCAGACTCCTCTCCGGTGGGATAGGGGGAAACGGGAATCTTCCCTCATCTGGCCCCGACCCTGTCCCCTGGGAGCAAAGCAGCTCCCTGTCTTCCCCTCCACTGCGGGACTCCGGGGTCTGGACCCGGGCCTCAGGCGCCAGACTCCAGCGGCCGAGCGGGAGGAGACACCGGGGAAAGAACAATAGAATAGGGCCGTGGCGGCCGCCGTACCTCTCACGGTCGCGGCCGTCGAAGTAGACGAAGTCGCCGTTCTGGACGCACTTGGCGCAGGTCAGCCGCCGGCGGGTGGTGTTGCACAGAGGACACCGCTCGACCGCCACGTACAGCCCTTCCGCGTCGTCCACCGAGTCCACCAAGTCTCGGGCGAGCGACCGGGGCCCGCAGCCAGGAGCCTCCTGCGCCCGGGCTCCCTTCCCACTGGGAGACGCCATGATAGCCTAAGAGCAGCGCCAGTCACGTGGGATTTTGTTTTCAACCAGATGCATCCTGGGCGAGGAGGAGGGGCCTGGGCGGTGCCGGGAGGGCAGGCGGGAGTCCAGGCGAGCCCCTGGCCCAACCTCCGCGGTGGCGGGCGGGCGGGCGGCGCTGTTGCTTTTCCCGTCCGCAGAGGGGCAGCAGGTCCCGAAGTCGGGAGAATTATGTTAGTGACCAAACAAAATGTCATCATCCGCTGTATCATGCCAAGGCTACAAGTTGACGCTTCAAACTTGTGCAAGAAATAGTACGATGCCCTGGGGATTCTGGGAAAACGGACAGAGAACAAGATACGGGAATTTCTTTAATTCGCTATAGATGTTTTAAAATTTGTCTACAACTACAGCAAATAAACTTAGGTGAGGAGTTTCCTGGTGGTGTAGTGGCTAGGCTTCGGCACTGTCAACACTGTGGACTGGGTTCGATTCCCAGCCAGGGAACTACCCACATTAAAATAAATAAATAAATAAAGATTGGGTGAGGGGGCTGAGCCTTGGAATGAGGTTTAACTTTAATTTTAGCTTACGACTTCCTTAATAGCTGTGTGACTTGGGGCAAATTCCTAACCTCTCTGTGCCTGTGTTGTCATGTTAAATGGTATAATTACAGTACCCACCTAACAAACGTCCTGAGAATTACTAAGCAAATACGTTTAATAGTAATCGGATAATACTTTACTGATACTAGCTAACCAGTGTAAACAACCATACTACTGAATGTGGAAATCAATGTTTTATCTTTCTGAAAAAAGAATTTTAATTAAAGTAATGCCCACCATTCCTACCTTACTCTGGGCCACATTCTGAGAAAGAATTTGAACAGGTAGAATTTAACCTAGATAGGATTACTCTCAGTTTCTTTCTGAGGGGAGGGGAAGATAGGGTGGGTGAGAAGATTGTATCAGTAATTAGTGTTTGAATATGCCTCTAGATCACAGCAGGAAAAAAGAAAAGAGGGCTTATAGGTCAAATTCTCTAGAGCAGTTATTCTGGAGGATTATTTTAATAGGTTGTCAATGGATGACTGCCCTAAATTCTCTCTTTAGCAGCGACTTATTTCCCAAGTTCCATACCCAAAGATTCATAAAGGCCTGCCAGGCATCAGGTAAATGTACCCTGGCCACCACAAGCTTAGTGTGTCGGACATTAAACTCTCTTTCCTCACAAATCTGATCTTAGTGAAAGATGTACTCCCTGACCATGTGGGACCAGGAATTATGAGTCATGTTAGTCTCTTCTCTCCCTGTTAACCTCCACATCTCCATCAAATGCTGATGATTCCACAAACTAATTAGGTCTGGAATCTAAATTCTTTGTCCCAGGGGGGGTTCCCTGGTGGTGTAATGGCTAGGCTTCTGCGCTCTCAACACTGTGGCCTGGGCTCGATTCCCAGCCAGGGAACCACCCTCCCGCCACACACACACAAAAAAATAAATTCTTTGTTCCATCCTTTTAGCCTTATCAGGTCTGTTTTAATAAAATTACCTAGGATTACAAAAGTACACAAAAAGCAAACACTATGCTGTTTCAAAATAGAGCTTACACTAAACCTGAACCATTTATTTTTAAGTGAGAGAAATAATTTTCTCTCATTTCAAAAGGATATTTCATTCTCAATATTTTAAAAGGCAAAAAAATTGACACATTAATTTCTATTCTGCTAGATATTACCATTCTGCTAGATATTACAGATAGTAACTATTTTAAGCTGTTATTTGGAATTTCTACATATTGCTGTGTATTTTAAGAGAACACATTATGTACTACATCTTTAACAAAAGCAGAACATTACATTTTAATGATGCTACAAAAGCACTCTATTAAGCCCTAAATCTCTCAAATTCTGAAGTTTACCTGTTCAATTTAACAAAATAAGAGTTGTTGAGATAGGGTTAACATAGCTAGAAAATTACTATCAGGAAGCCTTGGTGGATTCAGCACCCATGGTTACAGCCCAATAAACACCTGCATTCTGAGAGAACAATGCCCTGGGTTAAAACCTGTGGTTACTATGCAGCCAACAACTGAATTTTTAAAGAAACCATACTACTCCTTATTCTCAAGCTGACTTTGTTTAAGCTCAATAGAACTATAACTTACTTGCATTCTTTCCCTTAGATCTTCCTACCTGTACACATACTGTATGTTCACTCCATCTAATCATTAAGCCCCTAGGACATCAGATTCTAGTCAACATCAAAATAAGTTCTGGGAACAAAGCTCCAGGTCTGTTAACCATAGCAACAGTTTCAGTCAACATAAGATAACACCTTAGCCTCAGTTGTGTTTTAGCTCTGAATAGATTTTTTTTTTTTTTTTTTTTTTTATGTGGGTGGTTTCCTGGCTGGGAATCAAACCCAGGCCACAGCGCTGACAGCACCGAAGCCTGTTTTAGCTCTGGACTCATGAAAGCAGAATGGCCCATGGACCTCACCTCCTGGGAACCGGACTGAACAAGGTCATGACTGACGTCAGGACCTGAAGCCATGACCAACTGCTTCCTGCTTCAGCCCGGGCCAATCTGTAGAACCCATGACCCCCATTCCCTAGTAACCATGATTGATGATACGCCCCTTCTAGAAGGTTAGCTACCAGAGCCCATCCTTGCAGCTGTCCCTCTTAGACTCTGCCCATTCTCCCTTGAGTGCATTTCGATAAACTGTTTCTCTTCTTCCTACTTTGTCTGTGAATTCTTTCACAATCCACAACCTGTGAGCAGCCGCCAACAGCTCTCTGCAGGAGTCATTTTGAATAAGTTTTCTTCACTTCCGAGGCATGGTTACTCACATAGAATTACCCTTTAATAAGTAAAGTCAAAATGTGCATAGAATATCTACAATTAAGGTAGAAAAACCCAGCTGTTTCTGTGCTGAGGTTATGCACATATACAAACCAATGTACTATGAGATGTTGAATGATATACTCAGGCTTTTTTAAAACCCTTTAGAATAGGATAGATGTTTTCAAATGCTTCATAGATTTCAGAACGTTCTTTGGCACCTGTAAAGAAATTCAAGTTTATAAAATCTTTAATATAAAAACAATATCAAAATTTTCTTACCACTAACATTTCATTGTCATCTCCAATTACTTTTAATACGATGACAATTCTTTAGGTGTACCTGAGAAATGACATTTATTCCTGGTAAAGACAAAAGAATTTGGTGGCTACGTCCACACTCTGTTCTGGGACCAAACAGAGGTGGTAGTTGCACAACACTGTAAATGTAGTAAATTCCAGTTAATTGTTCACTTTAAGATAGTTAATTTTGTGTTACGTAAATTCTATTTTGATAAATTAAAAATATTTTTAAATGATCACAGATGAAGTCCTTATGCAATTAAAAATTTTTTTGAGAGAGAACAGAAAAGTTTACTTATTCATCACCAAGAAGTGTAGTATCTGTGAGTCTCCAACTTCAAAGATGTGGGGTGGAGAGGAGGGGGAGTTACTGACACAAATAACAGAAACTGTGTACCTTTGGTGTAGGAGAAACCCCTTAAGTCTCAGAAGATTTTAGTTACAAGACTAAAATTTTAGTTTCTAAAGAGAATGGTTTTGTAGAAACCAAAGAGTAAGTTGAGGAAGCAGAAAGGAAACCACTTGTATAAAAAATCTCCCTGTCTCTGTGTGATTCACTTTTCAGCTTCTGAATACATTTGAATGGAATAGCCTCTTGTTAGGAGACAGTGAAGTATGTATAGCAAACACAATCCCATTCCCCACTCCCTCCAAAAAAACCCAAAGAAAGGTTCTCTTTACATTTCATTGAAGAATAGAGTGTCTAGGTCCAGCATTTTGGGTGACTATGTACTTCAGTTTTATCATAACACTTAAAAGAAAAAAAAAATCATACCTAAGAGCATTGTATTCAAACCTAAAGAGTATAATACGCTGACATCTCCTGGGGAGTAGAAAACACTCATCATCCAAGGGAGAATGGACATTGAGAGTGATTATTATTTAATTTCATAGGGAACAACTTTAGACATCAAGGACTTTAGTGAGATTATCTAGTATAATTTCTTCACTTCATATGCAGGAAAACTGAGGCCCAGAAGTTGAAGTTCCCCTGAATCATGAGTAGCAGCTATGGGAGAAGACCTCATGTATATAGTGCCAAAAGTCATAAAATGAAAATTGTCAGGATTTGTAACTAGGTGTTAAAATGAAAGGATTTGGTCAATTTCATCAAATGTTTCCTCACTGAAATACTGGCATCACAACTCTAAGGGCATCCAAAGCAATCTACAGATTCAATGCAATCCCTATCAAAATACCAATGGCATTTTTTCATAAAACTAGGACACATAGTCCTAAAACTTACATGGAAACACAAAAGACCCCAAATAGTCAAAGCAACATTTGAGAAAGAACAAAATTGTAGGTGTCATGCTACCTGGTATCAAACTATACTACAAGCCCATAGTAATCAAAACAACATGGTGCTGGCATTAAACAACAGACACGGATCAATGGACCAGAACAAAGAGCTCAGAAATAAATTCATGCCTATCAGCCAATTAATCTTCAATAAAGAAGGCAAGATTGTACAATGGGGTAAGTGTTGGAAAAACTGGTACAGGCAAAAAATAAAAAATAAAAAAAATGTAGACCGCTTTCTTATACTATATACAAAAATAAACTCAAAATGAATTAGAGATTAAAATTTATTTTTGATATGTCTCCCAGAGCAAAGACAACAAAAGCATAAATTAACAAATGGGACATCAACTTCTACTCCACAAAGAAAACCATCAACAAAACAAAAAGCCACCCTACTGAATGAGAGAAGATATTTGCAAATAAGATTTACAATGAAGGTTTAGTATCCAAAATACATAAAGAACTCATAGTTCATACACACAAAAAAACACCAGTCTGGTTAAAAAATGGGCAGAGGGCATGGATGTTCAAAGAGAACATACAGATGGCCATCAGATACATGAAAAGGTGCTTAACATCACTAACCATTGGGGAAATGCAAATCAAATCCACAATGAGATATCACCTCGTACCTGCCAGAATGGCTGTTATCAATAAATCAACAAGCATTGGCATGTATGTGGAGAAAAGGAAACCCTGTACTGTTTGTTGGTGGGCGTATAAATTAGTGCAGCTACTATAAAAAATAGCATGGAGGTTCCTCAAAAAATTAAAAATAGAACTATGCTATGATCCAGCAATTCCAATCCTGGGTATTTGTCCATAGAAATCCAAAACACTAATTTGAAAAAAAAATATATGTTCACTTGGCTATTTACTATAGCCAAGATATGGAAGCAGTATTGTGTCAGATGGGTTCTAGACTTACAGTGATCACTTCATATGGTATACAAATGTCTAATCACTACATTGTATACCTGAAATTAATATTGTATGTCAATTATAATTTGAAAATATATAAGCAACAATAAACCTTTAAGGGAACATAAATTGCCCCCATACTCCTATTAATAATCAATAATCAAACACCCCAATTTGTAGAAACAGACGCCAATTAGATGACCCTTGCCTTTTAAGCAAAACTTACCAGTTCGTTCCTTCTAGTTATAATGACCTGAAGGGGGATAAACACCATTCCTGAGCTTGGTGTAAGTTCTGTGACTGGTGCTCTGGAGAAAACTGGCTTTGAGATCAAATGATGTGAGCTCAAACGCCATCTCTACAACTAATTAGCTTTGAAATCACAAGCAAATTGTTTACCTTCTTAGTTTCAGTTTCCTTATCTATAAGGATAATAGACATCTCATAGGGTTGTTATAAAGGGTTGAGTGAAGATCTGTAAGAAGACCTTTGTAAACCTTAATGTTTTACAAAATCTAAGCCGTCTACATGTTCTGGAAGAATGTATTTTCAGGTTAGCAATGTTGGGATGGCTGGTCCAAGTACATATGTCTCATCGTTTCATTCTGTAACGGCCAGTATCAAATAATTTGTCTGACTCTTTTCACCAGGGCTGGATTCCTGCCAGATGGGGAGTGTGTTATATTTGCTTTCATATCCTCAGCAGCTGAAACACCATGTATGCCTGGTAGGCACTCAAAGTTTATTAAATATCTATCATCTGTCACTAAGGTTTGTAAACTTATCCTTATTCCTTAGCCAGTCCAAATATCAATTTCCAATACGACTTGAATTCTTCTGCTTCTGTTCTTACACCAAGTCACAACCACACATCTTATTTTCCCAAGCAATATTATATGGGTGTGCACAAAGTGAAAAATCCTCCAATTGAAAAAAATGAGGCATTAAGTCCCTCAAGGTATGCACTGTACAGCACATACTAAATTGCTATTAGTGGGCGATTACCAGTAACAGCCGACAGGGATATTCTAATCAAATCACTCTTGTCATTTTCATGCTGCTCTCTGACCTACTCATTTCCAAGAATCACGAATATCTGGCTGAATGAGAGTGACCTTCAGTAAGGAGGTCACAGCTCCTTGGTCCTTCATGCTGGAGGGAAATAAATAAATGGGAAGCATTTTACTAAAGCCTCTTTAGTCTTCATGTTCTTATCATCAGGTCAAGGCACCACAGTAAAATTCCAGTCTTTTCCACGCCTGGGAAAAAGCAAGGAGAGTAGTAGGCTTTCACCGAGATAACAGCAATAGCTTAGCAGGTAGCTTCTACAGCCACCTGCATTTTACATATATGGAAATCAAGGTGGAGAACTTAAATTCACTCAAGGTCATATAGCCATTAAACACTAAAGCCTGGATTCAAATGCGACAGTTGGCCTCCATAGTCCATCCTCTTAGCCACCACACCTGCTGCTTCTAACCGCTGGCATTTCTTCAGCTGACAAGCAGGGTTAGGGAGAGGGTGAACAAAAGACCACATAGACATCTAAAGAGCTGGGGGACAGGGCAAGGACATGAAGATGGTGGACTCTGGAGCCAGGGTGCTCTAGTTCTCACCTGTGCTGCAACACATACAGCTGTGTGACATTGCTAACCTCCCATTGTCCCCATTTTATAGGTGAGGAAACTGAGAAATTAAGTACTCCCTCACAGAGTTAACTAGAACCCACATAAAAGCCCTTAGCCCAGTGCCTGTCACGTGATTTCCCAGCACACGTTAACTCTGTTATTATGTCTGATCTTAGAAGTCGCAGTTGACATATTTGCTGCTCATTGTGTATTATTCTGGCAGACCTTAGCTATACTTTTAATTTCCCTGTGGTATGAGACAAAAACATGGGTCCTGATGTCACATCAGCCATAGAAAAGCAGCATGGACCTGGGAAAACAATGTTAAGCTGGCCCAGTCACACTGCTTTTTGCTGTCAGGAACCATGAAGTAGGACAGCAGGATCTCTTTGTCCTCAGCTCACGTAACTGCAGTTAGAACATTCAGATGTGGCCTTGGACATGGTAGCTACAGTTCTGGCACCTCAGGGGAGTAAGACAACTTTACACAGACAAATTATTTTTAAACAACTTACAAATGGCACATGATACAGTGATTGCCAATTACCATTTATTTCTATTACGGGCATTGGTGTTCTACAGTTCCTACTTAGGGAAGAGCTGGGATCCATAACTGTCTACAGTCATATTCAAAGTGCATTTGTAATTTAAGTACTTCCACAGTTTCTAGGCAAAAATCATTTATGCTTTTTGGGACTTGGTTTTCAAAACAGCTCTGCCAAGTGCTTCGTCCTGCCATGCTGGACTAGACTGTATGAGCCCTTGGGACTCCACTGGACATTCTGCATGACCATCCTCAACTGAGGTTCTAAAGGCAAAGCTAAAAGGGGGTCTCCTTGGTCCCTTTCCCCAGGTTTACACCTAAAATTGTCCCTCAAATTTTTAATCCCTTTGCAGGTAACAAGGGTCTTGTACCTAAGACCCTTTATAGACTTTATAAAATTCTAAGACATAAGGGGCATTTGCCTCTAAGTTTAGAGCAAAAGTAACCTAAAACATGTAGTTCTAGTTAAAGTACTCTAACACAGTGTAGAATAAACTGGAAAAAATCCTAATAGATGAGAAGTATTTATATTTCACTAGTAAGACATTGACTGGTTTTTATTTCATAATAGAAGTAGAAATTTGAATTTCAGTTAATACAGCTCATTGCCTCCTCCCCAAAAGTCATGACCTATGTTTTGCAAGATTGAAAAAATTTATTTTGCCTCTTCTATGTGCTAAATTCATCAACACATTTTAAGTCTATTGGATGGTCTTAAGTATTATGTGTTGACAATCTTTTGCTTTTGTGATTTGTAACCTCTAGTAAATATGTACATGAAAGTTTTTTTTCCTTTTAATTTTGGGCAAGTGGGAAAGTTGGTCTGAACTAAGGATAATTGAAGAAACCTGTTTTTGTGTACCTATATTAGGAACTTAACCTATACTTGGCAATTTGTACTTTTAATAAGATTGATTTGTAATGACACATAACACATGCACAAAAGTATTCTTCCAAAGTTCCTGAGAAGTTTGTCCCTTAAGAAGAGTATATATTGACCTCAAATATCTATACTGTTTGATTTACTTGGCAGGCTTTACCCCTGCCTTTAGGACATACAGAGATAAACTTTGTCAGTCACTAGAGGTCTTATTTAGTTCAGTTTCTAAATTGGTGGCATTGAGGAATTGTAACTTTGCTGTATTCAAAAGTTCTTGAATTTCAAACAGGCTTTCTCCATTTCAAAGACAAGCTCGTTATTTCTTAGAGAAAAGCACACTACAAAACTGTGCTGAGAATTATAAATGACTTAAAAACATATTTCATGTTGCTGGATGCTGAGTGACAACTATCAATTTTTCTCAGATTTAGATAATGCAAAAATCTCAATATTTTTAGGTATGGAAAGTGTTTATAAAATTCTAAAGTTTATTTGGGAGAATATTCAAAAGAACCTAAGACACATAAAAATAGAAGCAATGAGAGAAAACCAACTCTATCAGATATCGGAACTGCTAGAATTAAAGCAAATTTACACCACAGTAGCATAAACACAATTGGGTTATCATCATATACTTCTGGAGCAAAGGCAGAAATGGAGACTGGACCTACATATAAAGGTCACAAATTAATAAGGAGAGTAAGAATATGGAGTGTTCAGATGGCTTGATGGCTATCTAGGGATGGGGCCTGGAGATCAATTTAGCTCATGTCATATAAACTTGGCATTCATTTTGGCAGAAAAGAATAAAATGTGTAAAATGTCAGACAAAAACAGCAAACTTCAGTAGAAATGTATGGAAAAATGAGTCTCAACCATTTACCACAACAATTTTAAAAACACTTCTTTATGTAAAAGTAAGTCAACTGGAAAAAGTCACATATATAATAAAGAATAATTATTTTTAATGGTATGGTAAACTTATACAGATCCTTAGGAAAAAAATAATAAAAACTAAGTGGACGAAAGGAATGTTATGTACACACGACTTACGAAAGATAAAATGCTATTTATTGGATATAACGAAAATGATCAATTTTTATTTCTGATTACCAGTGAGGTTAAGCAGTCAGATAATTTTCACTTGTAAAAATAAAGTTTTCTTTTGTACTGTTGTGTTTTGAATGTTTCTGAAGGTTTTTAAAAGATACTTAGATACATTACTGGTAGGAACATAAGATACAGGAGAACTGTATTGTATATCCCTTCAAAAGCAATTTGGTAATTTGTACTAAGAACCTTAAAAATGATCATAATCCTTAAATAAAAGTTCCATTTCTGAGCATCCACAATCATAAAATAATTCTCCACACATAAAAATAGCCAAACGTTTGTGCCATTTGTAAGCAGCAGACAAAGAAAGAACATTGAAACACCTGACAATGGGAGAGTCAGTGTTAGAACAGAGGTCAGGAAACAGTCCTGCTGACCACATCTAGTCTGCTACCTGTTTTTGTACTGCCTGGGAACTAAGAATAACCTTTATGTTTTAAATGGCTGGGGAGAAACATTTTTAAAAAGAAAGACTATTACCTGACACATGTAAATCATATAAATTATGTTAAATTCTCATTTCAGAGCCCTTCCCTTTATGTCATACCTATAGCTACTTAGGCACTACAATGGCAGAGTTCAGTTCAGTGGTGACAGAGACCCAGAGGTCCACAAAGCCTAAAATACAGGGTCTGGCAGAAATAACGCCAGACCCCATACGTGAATGTGTCACATGAGATGGACAGCAATTTGAACATTTCACCTAAAATGTCACCTAAAGTGTGCTTGAATGTGATGTTGTTATGTTACAGAATTACATGCTCATCATTTTGTAATAAAATATTTGGTATAGATTACCAGCTCATAAAAAATGGGTGTTATTCATGCCAGACCCTGTATTTATAGCATTTGGTCCTTTACAGAACAAGGTTCGCTGACCCATGTTCGAACATTGTGCAGCTGTTAAAAGCCTCCCTGAAGAGTATGTAACAATAAATTAAGCTACATATGTTATAAAGGTTGATAAAAAAGCAGGATTTAAAGATGAAAATACATATCAAAATGACATAAAAACATGAAAAAACTGTTACATTATTTTGGGTATTAGGACGGATGCGTGATGTTATATTCCCCTCTACTTTTCATTTTTTCCCAGGTGTTCTGTAATAGTAAGGATTACTTTATAATGGTGAATGAAGCTATTTAAAAGGAAAAGCAAAGCACATGCATAGCTAATGAATTTTATGAAAGGCGAAAAATAATCTTAGAACTTACCTGTCAACACAACTTTTCCAGATACAAATATAAGCAATACAATTCGTGGTTTTACCATTCTATAAATAAGGCCAGGAAACAGTTCGGGTTCATAGCTATTCAGATATAAAAGGAAAAAATTAAAAATAGCACTTTTCAGCTACTTTCCCATAATATTTGAGACCCTGTGTATATTAAAGCTGCATATTAAAGCAGTTTTTAAAAAACTATTTTGCCAAAAACCTTTTGGCCATCTTGATAAAAGTGTCCTGAGTGTCCTAGATAATTTCTTGTGGCAGTCCAGAACAGAATTCATTTTTGACTTTAATATTTTTTCCAAGTGCAAGTCATCTTAAGCTATTAGAATTAAGGTAACATAGGGCATCAGGTTTAATGTATTAAGATCTTGTTGGGTAAATGTTCTTCATCTTTCCAAAAAAAAGTCTGTCAACAAAAATACAAGTTCACCCAAAAATGAGCCTATTATATATGTATTTATAAACTGCTAAAGTTAACATTTTTAGCAGACAAAATCTAAAAAAATTCCTAGACCACTGTTATTTGTTTTTGGACAGGTACTCTCTAATGAAAGAATAATAAACTATCCCAAGTTTCAGAAATTCAGGATTTGTTCCCGAACATAGTAACTCACTCCTGTTTACTGTAATACCAAGTATAGCTGGCTTCCCCTGGGAGCAAAGGTGACAGGGCTAAGACCTGCTTCTCCACGCTCCAGCACAGGGAAGAGGAGAGAGAACTACAAAGGCCTGAGGCGCCTACAAAAAAGAAGTCAGGAAATAAGAGGAAGCTGATAACATAAAACTATTCTCACAACAATGGCTAATGGAGAATGGACACAAGACAATCGATAAATGGAACATGATAATACACATGAATCTTTGCACTTAAAGGCGGAATCCAGATGACATGAAAAACTCCACTCCATTCTGCAATGCTGAGACCCACACAGTAAGACCCAGATGTCAAATCTCCTATTGTCACCAGGCATCACAGCAGCCACCCTTCTGAAGTCAATGGAGGTCGCTGTGGGTGGACTTGTCCTCTACCTTATTGCAGAAAACCTGTCAAGATTCTGCCCATTGACCACTTCCCACACTGGGCAGAAGAA
Source organism: Lyroderma lyra (assembly GCA_004026885.1). Classification (NCBI taxonomy): domain Eukaryota; kingdom Metazoa; phylum Chordata; class Mammalia; order Chiroptera; family Megadermatidae; genus Lyroderma; species Lyroderma lyra. The sequence goes on along the minus strand of PVJL010007062.1, from coordinate 12,282 downwards.
GAGGCCAGCTGGAGCCTTGGAAGACACCTTGGGAACTACCAGGTTTGAGCTAAGAAGGTAAAGGCTGGGGCATAGAAGGAATGTTTCCATTTGATTTTCCAGCTGAATCTTAGGACTCTAAGAGGGAAAAGAAAATAAAAGTATGTAAATGATGGTGGACTGCATTTGGCTTTCAGAACCATGGTGTTAAGGTGCCAGCATAATCATATCCCAATTAAAGGTTTACTTCATTTATTTTCTGCCTCATTTCAAAAGAAGGTTGAGGCAGAAAAAAGGAAAAGAGGTTTTGGTTAGGGATGGGGCACAGTTCATGAGGATGGAGAATAACAAACACGTACCAATCTCCTGGCCAACCCCGATTCGACTCATTGTTCAAATCTCAGCTTAAATGTCACTTCCCTTTATGAAGTCTTCCTTGACTTCCACGTTTCCCCAATTACATTAATTATCCCATCTGATAATACCAGAGCGTTCCAAGGGGTGTTCACCTACATAGTTACCATGTTTCATTATTATCTTTGGCTTGTGTGTTTTCTCTTTTAGACAGTGAACTCCATGAGACAAGGGACCATGGCTGTATTGATTGTCACTGTCACCGTAGCATCTGCGACATGGTAGTCAAGTAGCTTATACTCATTTAACAAATATTTGTCATCAGGATATCTTTGACTTTAAAATTGAAGGGAAGGGAGAAAAATGTTCAGGGAAAACCAAAAACAATTATAGCATAGAAAGGTTGATGGAGAAGGTACCCAGTGACGAGGAAGATATCTGTATTATAGATTCTGATAAATACAAACTTGTAGAGCCTGGGAAAGCAAATGAACTTGAGGTCTAAACATAAGACAAACTTCATCTGATAATTATAACCAATGTATGCCATAGTTCCCCATGGGGCTTCAGGCAATTAAAAAGAGGCCACATTTTACAGATAAGACTGGCTGAAAAAGAGAAATTTTAGCACCCCAGTGTCACAAATACACATGCTACAGTTATAACCCATAACCTAAGGATGGAGGCTGGATGGGGAGCATTTGGGGCAGGTAAAAATGAGACTGGGGAGTTCCCTGGTGGTGCAGTGGCTAAGGCTTCGGCGCTGTCAACGCTGCGGCCTGGGTTCGATTCCCAGCCAGGGAGCTACCCACATAATAAAGGAAAAAAAATTTTTTTTTAAAAATGAGACTGGAATGAGAAAGCTGGGGGGAATACCAAGCAAACTTCCTAATCAAATTAAAAGGTGGATGAGATAATAAAACTGGCTGAGAAGGAAGACAACAGTGAAGGGCCGACTCCAAGTGGCTAAAAGCAATGCATCTGCTGAATTCTCTTCTTGCCCTACTGGCAATTTTATCTTTCAGAAGGCAGAAGTAGTGATAAGGGACATTCTACACTTAAAACCTGATCTGCAATGCTGGTGAAAACGAAATGAAATGAAACTCGGCAGGAATTGCACATATCATTTTAGAGCCCTTAAATGGCCAGAAAAGGGAACATTAAGTCTAACATAGTCACATACCTTAGGATTCAGGCAGAGATCTTTTATATGTTCAGAAAAAGTAGTTTCAGTGAAAGATAGTCTGGAGGACTGTGGCTGACCATCTGGAAGATAAGATGGCTCATGTGTTGAGAGACTCTTAAAAATGCAGGTTTTACTATGAATCTACAAATTATCCCAATATCAAAGAAAGAAAAAGATACCTAAAGAGTCAATATATCTTTCATGGAGGGATTCCCAGAGAACTCAGTGGATACATCAGGAGCACTCAATAAGCATGTGTTGAAAAAAACTGATGCAGAGGATAAAAGAAAATGCAATGAAGGAGAAAATAAACATTACCTAAAGAATATCATAAAAGCTAAATCTCAAAATGAAGTAAAATTTTTTAAAATTTAGGAAAAACAACAAAGCAATTTTTAACTTCTGTTCAGATCACGTCTCAAAGGAAAGCTAACCAGTGTTAGAGAAAGCACTGATCCCTATCTACTCTACCCAACAGAATGAGTGCTCAAAGGCAAAGAGGAGGAAAAGTGTTAGAGTGAAAGGATTTAAGTTCAAGCTAAAGCAAGAGAATTTAAGAGCATCTGTGATTCTGAGCCAGTTCAAATGCCTTGGCACAAGAGTATACCCCAAGGGGTGGTGGAATTTGCTGTTGATCAGTCAACTTTCATCTGGGGCCTGAGATGGATGGGAGACACACCAAAGCAGCTGAGGGAGGAGGAGGGGGAGGAGTACTTGCTGTTGAGATGCAAAGTGACATTTGAAAAAGCCAAGAGGGCTGGAGCTACTTCCCCAGGAATATGAATGAGCACACCAAAGAAGAAATTGTGGTGGGGGCTACATCTACAAACACAGAAAGCCCTCGAACTAACAGGACAGAAGCTAGATAGGACTGTCTTCACAGAATGTGCTATGGCCATTCTTTCTTCATCTTCTCTCCAACCCTTTCTCTCCTCTCCAGCTGTCAGCCCTGACTTGCCTGCTCCACCTTACACCCCTTCTGTTCCCTCCATTGCCATCACCCCCAAGCCAGGTGTGTTGTTTTAGAAATCCATGCATCAGTGGGTCTCAATGTGTGGGCCACTGGCCAGCAGCATTGGCATCACCTGTGAGCTTGTTAGATCTGCAAGTTCAAGCAACATCTCTGGTGCCACAGCCCAAGCAGGAATGTTTTAATAAGCTGTCCACGTGATTATTATTCAGTATAGTTTTGAAAACCACCGATTCAAAAGATTGGACACTTAGGGTAACCAATGAGGACGTAGGCATAGCATCCCAACCAATCACCTAGTGTGCCTTTACCAAAAAAAAATTACACTTCCTCTAAAAGATTTATTATATAAGCAACCCAGAAGACAACTTAAACATCTTGGTAAACTCCAAGTTAAATTATGTAACAATCATACCTACTGAACTGCTGATGGGTTAGCACCAAACCTTCCAGCCTGATGGGAAATCTCACATCACAGCTTCCAACCATGTTCTGAATTTTAAAATCGAGGAATCTGGCAGGGAACCCAAGCTTCTGCACCACACGAGCATACTTTCTCGCGGCAAGTCGAGACTGCTCTTCACTGGAGAGGGGCAAATGTGTTTAAAGATGTCTAATCACCATGTCGTTCACATAACTTAGGCTGTATTCATACACTTCTCTGACTGCATTTCTACCATTTGTACCATGTTTATCTTTCAGTGTATATTATGAAACCACAGACTTGGAGGATAAAGACCTAATTCCCCAACTTTTGTCCCTAGCACCTAATAAAAGGTATAGTACAATTTACAGTTGTTGAATTGAATCACAAACAGATTTCTGTCTTAATTTGTCATCTATCACATATAAGGTATCTTTTCCTTTTCCTTGTTTTAAGTGCTATTAGAGAAAATTAACTATTTTCTAGTTCTCAGAGTGTCCTCAAACCACCTGAGAACTGCAGAGTCCCAGGTCCCGCCCCAGATGTGCAGACATTCTAGGGGTGAGGCCCAGCAATCTGTGTTTTAACAAGCCCTCCAGCGATTGTGATGCTCCTAAAGTTTTAGAATCACCTATCTGGTCTAACAGTATCTGCCATTTAGATGGAAACAACAGCAGCAAAAATAAGGACACATGCATACCAACAAACAAAAAAAAATCAATGCCAGGAAGATATGCGCCAATTGAGTGGTATAGATATGATGCCAGCACTTGGGTCTTAATGGGACAAATTATATTTAAAAAGTAACATTTAAATAACTCAAAACATGACCAATTTTGGCCAGGCTTTCTCATCAATTCTCATTCAACTCATACCCAATATGAGAAAGAAATTCATCCAACTCTGTAGCTATGTTCTTCTGAGTGTTGGTTCTATTTAAACTCTACGTGAAATCCTGAGATTTGAGGCTTTGTATTTCATTAGATACTTTTCAATGGTCACTATTAATAGAAAATCATAGAGGTTGTTGCCAAACGAAGGCAACACCACCTGGTGGATGAATCAAATGAACTCTACCCTCTCTTATGGATTAGCCCCACCTTTAAGCTGAAAATCAGATGCACCTGAAAGTAAAACCAGATAGAACTTGTTGTTTGCTGGGCCAAGGGAAGTGTTCCATGCTCTCTCCTGTCTGAATCCTTCACAACACTGCCCACTCTTAATTGTATAAATTACTTCACATATGTCACCTTACTTCATGTGGATTCTCTTCACCTATTTCTAACTCCTGAAATATCCCTCATAAGGCCATGTCCCCAAGTTAGCAGTGAAATAAATTGTTTCCATTTTGAAAAAGTGCATTTCAGCTAATTGACCCATTACATTTCCCACAGGTTTCTAAGGCCAAATTTCAAGAGTGTGCATAGCTCTGTAGTTTCTTGGCATGAGAGATGTGAACATCACACAGAAATTCCCATTCAAACAACTACAGTTAAAGTCTACTGACATGTTCTTGTACAAACATCAGAAAATAGATTGAGAACCTTGAAATGTCACCATCAGTGGTGAAAACCACTGATAAATTTGACCCTTTTGCACTTTTCCTATGCAAACACAGGTATCCCTCACTGGCAAACTCTGGTTGTATTAATAACGACTAAAGAGAATAGGCTTGAATAAATTTGTGGAGATAATTCTGATATCTCTCTTCCTAACCAAACATTCGCAAGTCTCCACCCAAAACTCAAGAGCCAGATACTCACAGCTTTGGGTAACAGTATCTCTTATTAACTGAACTCACTATCCAAGCTTTCACTATCAGACATTAGGAACCAAATAAATTCAGATAGGGAAAGATACTCATGAATGTGTATGTAATTATGAGCAAATTTTAAAGTAAAAGTTGGACAATAAACCTAATATTTAGTTGCCTGCTCCCTGCCCCCAACTTAACACAATGTGACCAGCCTTCTATACATGTGTGTATTTTAATGGGTAAATACAATCTTATTTCATGATCAAATCAAAACTCTATTACTAGATATTTGTTTCTCTCCTGTTTGAAACAATGCCAAAATGGCCATATTTGCAGATATCTTGCAGAATTGTCCAGTAATGAATTACATAAAGATGGTAATTTCTAGGTCAAAAGATACATATGTGTTTCAACAGAAAAGAAAGCCCAGAAAATTACTCAGACACATGTAAAAAACTTAATGTGTAAAAACCAGTGGGGGAAAATGGACTAAGAATGAATTCTTCAATAAATGTATCAGGGCACTGACTAGCCATTTGAAAAAGAAATAATTTACATTGAAATAAAATTCTATGTGGCTATTTAAATTTAATTAAAATTAAATAAAAAATTCAGTTCCTCCATTGTATTAGCTATATATTAAATGCTCAATAACCACGTGTAACTAGGGGCTACCACATTGGACAGAACAGATATAAGACATTTCCATTATCTAGAGAAAGCTGTAAAAAAAAAAAAAAAATCAACTTCCTTTCCTCAATACAAAGCAGGACCTGAAAAAGGCCAGAAGAATATACAAAGGTCAATAATTATATAACGTGCATGGAGAATACCTTCCTAAGCACGAAGACAAACACTGAAACCAGAAAGGAAAAAATGAGACTGACAATACACACAAAAAAATTGTGTAAAAATACCCCCCCACATTATAAAATACCATGAACATTAATCTGGGAAAAAATATTTACAGCACAAAATGGTGAAAATACTTAAACACTAAAAGACAAATATGTTCTTAGAATACTGGGCAAAAGACACAATAGTCAGTTTATATATTATGAAAAATTAGTCTCACTAATAAATCAAAGAAATTGAAGCAAAACTTCCGTGCCAATCAATTTGGCAAATAGAAAAAATATTAACAGCCAGTGTCCATTGGAGAAAACGGACACACTATATCTCTAGAAGGGAAATAGGCACAGCCTTTCAGGGGGACAATTTGCCACTCATTCACAACACTTAGAAGAGCAGGCCCCCCCCCCCCACCCCACTACAGTTTTATGGTGAAAGGATCTACATTAGCACAGCACAGGGCTTCCTCTGGAGGAGATCCAGGAAAGACGAGCCTTTTAAGCCTTTTAAGAGACGCCTCCTGAGCTAACGCTCAAGATAATGGAAAAAAAAAAATGTCTAATTTCCCTCCTTTAAAAAGGTCTGTCCATTACGGGCAATGAGGAAAATACACAAGAACGACTTTCCCAGGTGTCTGACGGGCTTTATCACTACTGTGGCTTATTTTTTCTTAATGTACCTTAAAAAACAAGTTGGAGCAGCCTAGTGAACTGTAAAGTGGGACATAAGTCAGTATCATGAGGCTGAATATTCTTAATTCAAAATTTGGCATTTCGTGACTTTAACACTTAGCAAAGAAAAGCATTTTGCATCGACTATGTGTCTTAGAACATTAATGTGGGAGTTCCCTGGTGGTGTAGTGGCTTAAGGCTTCTGCGCTGTCAGCACTGCGGCCTGGGTTCGATTCCCAGCCAGGGAGCTACCCACATACAAAAAAAAAATTAAATTAAAAAAATTAAAAAAAAAAAAAAGAAAAAAGAACATTGATGCAATCCTTCCTTGTTTTGCATACTGAATTCTTCATCTGGTAGGGATGGGGTGTCCTTCCTCATACCTTTTGGCTCCTGTGCAGACCATTTTCCCAGAGCTAAATATGAGGGCTGTTGTCCTGGGCTCTCGGATCCTCATTATGACAGCAGCAAACCTCTGTACACAGGAGACAAAAGGACAATTAGCCTCTGCTGAAGCTAATACTATTCTAGTTGAAAAGCTGAGCTGGACATGAAAACAGTCTTGAAAAAACTGAGACAGGATGGGAACACTAAAAAAAGTCTGGGCCATGATTCTAAAATGTACTTAGAAAAAAACAGGTAAGAATAAGAACAGCAAAGATAAAATGAAAGTGCCTGTTATGTTTCAGGCCCTATTCTAAGAGCTTTACAGTTTTTATCTCATCTAGCCTCATAATAGGATTCAAGTGAGTCCACTATCTATCTCCATTTAGTGCACAGAGAAACTAAGTGGTTATTTAACTTTCAACATTACACAGGCAATGGGAAAGTTGAGATTTAAAACCACTACTAATCTGTCCATGCTTTTTACTTGGAAATACTTCTGTTTTCTTTCAAAGAATCTTTGGGATGGAATGTTACAGGTTTGCCAAGACTCCGTACCAAGAAGCAGCCAAAACACAGAATACAAACTATCGATAGACATGCTGAAGAGGAATGACAAAAAGTTGATTTGTCAAGTTCTTGCTTACCATAGTGGTTCTCAAAGTGTGGTCCACAGACCAGCAGCATAGGCAAGCCCCTCCCTCCCCACCCCCCATGGTGCAGATGCCTGGGCACGCTGAGAACCACTGGCCTGCCACACTGACATGTCACTTAATAACCTGCTCTTCCTATTGGTCCCACACAGACACTCCCTTCCTGTTCTCTCCTCCCTGCAACACCCCCATTAAGCTGGGAAGGAAACGTGTGGGTACCATGCAGGACTACAAATTCCATGTACTGGAGCTACTCCACAGGCCCAAGGTGGGACTGGCAATTTCGGATTGAAGGGGTGGCAGATTGTAAAATATCCCTGAGTCAGAACTACACAGAGTTGATCAAGTCCTAGTAAGGATTTCCAAGTGTTTTCTACTAAGAAGATAGCACTCTCACCCAGTATTGATTTTGTTAAATTCTTATGGTAGCTCAAGTGTCAAGACAGAATTTCTTTGGCTCTCGAGTCCAAGTTTGGACAGCTCTTATGCACTGAAGTAAAATGAAGGGAGAGCTGAGGACAATGGAGAGAAACATATGCTTAAAATGCTGATTGCTGCGAGTTCCCTGATGGTGTAGTGGCTTAAGGCTTCGGCGCTGGCACTGTCAGCGCTGCGGCCTGGGTTCGATTCCCAGTCAGGGAGCTACCCACATACCAAAAAGCAAAACAAAAACAAAAACAAACAAAAAAAACAAAACAAAACAAAAAAATGCTGATTGCTCAATAGCGTGATCAGTCATTGCGACAGCCATAAGAACCTCATTGTGTTTGCATCCTCAATGGAGCCAGCCATACAAAATATAAAAAGGAAAGATACATTGCATTTGAGTAATATTCAGATAACATCTGAATTCAGATGTCAGCAACAATGTTACTATGACAGTAAAAACAAACAATCTATAAATAGTTGATACCCGCAAGGTCCTTGGGTTTCCTACTTAGATGGTCTTTTTTACCTACCTCCATAAATTCTCCAGCACCCAAGACTGAACTTTTTCCTAGGAGGGACCAAGTCTTATTAATAATTCATTTTTGTACTCCTATGTACAGAGCCTGCTAAACTGTTCAATGTTGATCAAATTAACAAATTCACTTGCAAGGTAAATAGGCCATTGAAAATGGGATGCCTGGCTTTAGCAGGGCACAAGATACAGATTTTATTAAACTTTGAAGGGGCAAAAATCCCTGAGGCTTGAACTTCACACTTTAAACAATGGAGCTTTCTCAAAGAAGAGAAACTGTAACTAGAAAAATAAACAAGTGCTGGCTAGGTGGAAAAATATTTAGAAAAAATTATTTCCAGAAATATGATAGCATTTTAAGAAAATTAGCATCCCTATAGTCAGGCTGAAAACATAGGCTAAAAACAGTCCATGGAAAAAAATTTTTTTGAATGAAAAGAGAAAGATCTTAATTTTAGGAACTGTTTTATTCAGCATAGAGAATGAGATTATTTTTTAGAACTTCCAAACAGAGAATGAAGCAATTAGCCTTCTGAGTTGCCAAAAGCTTTTCACTCACAAATTTCTTCTTTTTCAAAAAACAAAAACAAAGGAATGAATATCATGATCATATGAAGAAAAGGAAATCGAAATAGAAGCTAATTATTGAAAGGAATACTGAGAAATCTTACCTTTGGGTTATATTCTGCATTTTTTGCGTGCAATGCTATTTTCTTCAGATCCAATTTACAGGCCAGGTTTGCAGTGGAAACTATATTCCTAAGAAATAAGTCATCTTAGAAAATTATATCAGATATAAAAAGTAACAAAGGGTTAAAACACTAATTTCCTCATGTCATAGGTTGTATATTAATGACTTCCTAGGGCAAGGATTATTCTAAATGTGAAATACATAGTAACATGATCACTAGTAAAATATAAAAATCCTAAAAGGAAGTACTAAAATAGCTTTTCCTAAAATTTCATGACTAGCTGACTAAAATTAAATTCTAAATCTTTTTCGAAAACCTCGAAATAGAAAGCACAACTCTAAATCAATTGGCAAATCAAACTCGATTTTACATCTTTGTATTCTTTGGATTTATCCAACCCAACCCTGATTTTCAGCAACTCCAGTGCTTTGGTATGTACAATACAATCTTTCAAGGATGTAGATACTCTTAATCCTCTTTTAAGGGACTGAGAATTAGTGCTTCATTTTACAGATAACCAAATTCTCTAAAGTCATAATCTATTTAGAACTGATAAACAATGATGAATTCTGAAATTGTCCATCCTACACCATTATCCTGAAATTAGTTGTCATCACTTCAGAAATATGAAATATGTACCCAGAAGCATGCATCATCTATTAAAAACAAACAACAACAACAAAAAAACAACCTACTGGAGTTGAGGCACAATTCCAGAACATTCTGAAACAGGGGCCATAGGTGTCATGGGTGTTATGGATGCCAGAGACAAGGAGTTTGGTTTCTCAGGAGAGGGCTGAACTGAGTTAGCATCACCAGGGTGCAGGCGTGAAAGGGAATTTGGTGAACTGCTGCTGTTTAAGCCCCGGCCCAGGTCCTGCTGGCTGGATAGTGGCAGCCTGCTTTGTTGACTTTGAGTCGTAACATTTCTTTCAATTTCATGCTTGCTTCTAATGACGGTCTGGTCTTTATTTTCTTGGGTAAGTTCATCGGGTAGGAAGCTAAGATCCACAGATGAGAAATCACCAGATGTTTCTTTGACTTCTTCTCCAAGATGTGAATTAAACGAAGTCTCTGGATTGGATGAATTAGATATGTACACATCATCAGGTGCAACTGGGCTGAACAGGGGCAACACAGGTGAGATGAGGTCATCCTAGGCGGTTCCCAAAACAGAGAAACAAAACACAACAAACACAACGGCATGTCACACCAAAGGAATACTATCATGGACCAGAGGCAATGTACTCATGATGAGAGGCAGTGATATTCACACCGCCTCTCTCCACAAAGTACCACCAAAATTCTATTACAGTGTTACATGTTACAGCACACTTAATAGAAACAGAAAAGTATATCTTAACAGGCAGAAAAAAGCATTTGTTATAAAATGTTTGTCCTACTTTAGTTAGATCCGTACTAAGTTGCCACTAGAAATCCAATTTTGTAATAGAGGGAATTGGGCAGCCATGCTCTAAATTGTGTATACTTTGAAGAGAATAGGTTTACTGTACTCCTTAAATTAATTACAAACTTTAGTTGATTTAAAGATTTTTTTAGAATTTTAAATTTATATTTGAAATAGAAGAACAGTAAGTGAAGGAAGTTTAAGATACAGCCTGGGTGCTAATGAAGACTTCACTGAGGACTCATCATTATTCCTTTCAGTCAAAGGAGAGGTAAGAAAATGTTCTAGTTATGCGAATTTACAATAGGAAAAAGTTATTGACATTTAAATGGCAAGAATAGTTTAAATCAATGTATTGTATTTCCAGTTCAGGAAAGACTGTTCAACTTCCATCACCATCAACTGAGAGAATGAGGTGTGTAACTGAGGGAAGCAGCTAATGCAAAATTCAAGGGCTTTCTTATGGGAAAAAATGGATTACCCTGGTACCTGTATTACCACCTGCTTCATCCAAGTTGCAGGCTGAGCTTCTAGGTTTTGAGCACTGCTTACAGGATAACCTCATCCCTTAGAAGATCTTACTGCTGACAACTGAATAGTCACAAATGCCTCTTAGGATCTTTTTATTTTCTCCGGGACAAAGCTACCTCAGCTAAGATATAATGTCTGGCTTGATCCTATTGAATTGCTCTGGTATGAGGAGTCCAGCAGATGGCAGGGGTGACTAATTGTTCAAAGGAAACACTGAAAAGAAAGCAGCCCTTCTCTTCAAATAAGAGTTTTGACCTTATTTCATTTTGAATTATGTCACGAGCCCCCATGTCCCCCATCCCCACGCCAAATACTGGCCCTGATAAAAGTGAGGCGGGGCCAGTGGCCCTGATTCCTCGCCATTGTTTCCTTGACCTCTGCGGGCCTCGCTGGAAGGGCCAGTTTACACTAAAGCACCAAAACCTGCAAGGCCAGTGCCCCTCCCGCTTTCCCCACTGCGGCTTTTCAGCAGGAGGCAAAGCTCTCATCCGAGGAAGCGAAACTTCAACAAGGAATTCCAGGCAGTGGGAAGAGGGATGTTTTTACGGCGTGAAAGCCTGACACCCTCCTTTCCAGTTTCCCTGCGAGGACACCCCTCCCAGGATGGACTTGCTGGTACATTCAGGGCATCCCCGACCCTCTCTGGGAAGAAACTTGTGGGTTTGCAGGCCCGTGGCTCACGCCCCGCAGAGCCTCCGTGCGCGGGCTCTCCTGCACCGTCCACCGGGCCTCACCGCCCGCCTTCCAGAAGGTACTCTCTGGCTTCTGCTTTTGGAAGACTCCTTTCTCCTTGTTTCTACAATACTTGACTCTAAAGATGTTTAAAGTTAAACGAACCAAAACTTAAGACTCACAAACTGAAGGAAGTCCCAGGTGCCTCCAATTCACCTTTTGGATTCTAAGACCAGGTTCGAGTTCTGGTTGGCAATCGTGGGCAAATTATTTCACCTCTGGAAGCTTCTACTTTTCAACTGAAAGGCGGGGATAAACAAGACCACCGCTCCGGGCGGCGAGGGGTTGTGAGACAGGCGGGAAAGGCCTTGGGGGCGCGCACGCGGGCCCTGGCTCACCGGGGCGGCGCACGGGTCCAGGTAGAGCTCCAGCAGCGTCTCTTCCTCCTCCATGGTCGGAGGGGCCGCTCGTGGGGGCAAGCGGGGGTGGGGAGGGCGCGGAGGGGGTAAGCCCGAGCGAGTCGAGTTCCTGCGGAGCCCGACTAGGCGTGCAGGGCGCGCAGGCCCTTTATCCGCCCCGCGGCCGCACGCGGTGAGGCGGGGCCGGGGCCGAGGGGTCGGGGGCCAGGGCTGGGGTGGGGCCCAAATCAACCTCCGCCCGGTCCACGCACCTGCGGACGGCGCGAGGGAATTAACGAGCCGGGAAGAGAGATGCAGAGCTCGCACCGGGCCCTCGGGTCACTAGGACGGGCAGGAGCGCTGGGGCGGGGGGCGGGGGGCTGGGACGGGG